>JAGFNK010000112.1:0-126409 GCA_025769875.1 Russula earlei | reverse complement strand
GATGTGTCGACTGGGTCGACGTCTTCAGTGAGGATGCGAAGGGCAGTGCGTGGGGTAGGTTGCAGGGGGGAAGGTAGGCGCAAGGAGGTGTTAACCAAAGTGGGGGAGTTAGGAGTGGACACTTGAGCGTTGGCTGGTCAATACAAGGATGTGGAGAGACTGTCCAGATGTCAAGACACGTACTGCTGATCCGTGTGGACTCAGGAGCAGGTGGGCAAGGGTCGGAACAGACGGTACGCGGCGTAGGCGGCGTTGAACAAGAGGACGAGCCAAATGACTAAGATGTACCAGATGGGAACTGGTACGTGTAACTGAGGCAAAGGCGAAGGTTAGAAGCCAGTGCAGCGAAGAGGCTTTAAACAAGGCGGTCGTAGAAGAGTACCTTGGGAGCGAGGGAGTCTTTAAACTGAGCGGTCGCGGGGGAGTACCCAGGAAGATGAGAGTATCACAAATGGACAGTCTGACGACTGCCATGCTTCATTGGGGCTTATATACAGTGTACAGGGTCGATTACAAAGACCTGGGACTATTCTAGACTCTTTGATACCACCCAATAGGACTACAGAGGCATAAACTTGCTTGTGTCAAGTTTCAGGCTTACTGAGCGCATTACTGATCATTGTGGAGCGATGACATCATTATGATGTCACTGTGGAGCGCTTAGTGAGCCTATGAGGTCATTGTGGAGTCGCTCAGTCAGCTATGATGTCATTGGAGCCTGGATGACGTCAGATGATTTATGCAACAGTTTCTAAGAGTTTGTGCCGCTGTTTCGGGTCCTTGGTGGCTGGGTGGCCATGTGGCTGCCACGCGATGATTACCCGATTAGGAAACGGGTGCCTGGTCGAGTTATAGTGCCTTTGCAATAGCGATATCTTGCACTGCAAGGGGGATAGCCCAGAAAACGGAAGGGAGTTGGTAATGCAAAATGAGAGAGGTCTCTCTTGAGTGAAATAGGACCATCTACGGTCAGGACTTGGCCTTGGTTCGTAACAATTTCCCTGAGGGGCACAAACACGCTGGGGTCTTTAAAGGAATGGCCACAATTCTGGATGAACGAGGCTACAGGGACATGTCCAAGGTTTGTGCTGAATGCAAAAACTTCAAGTGCTTACCTCCTGCCATCAACTGTTGCTGCCACCGAGTTCTCTACAATGAACCAGATTTGGCAATGTTGAGACAATCCTGGAGTCGATCTGCAAGGCACGCGGCTTCAAGCTGTTCTTCTTACCAAAGTTCCACTGCAAGCTCAATTTTATTGAGCAATGTTAGGGTTATGCAAAGCGGATCTACCGTTTAAATCCAGAATCATCACAAGAAGATGTACTGGAAAAAAACATGCTTGCTGCATTGGAATCTGTTCTCTTGAAATCCATGCATCTCTTTGCTAATCGTTCTTGTCAATTCATGAATTCATATATGCACAGACTGAATGGGAGACAAGCTGTATAGGCAGCAAGAGTGTACAAGGGTCACCGTGTAGTTCCTATGAACATCATGGAGGAGTTGGGAAGGAAGGGAATCATTTAACATTGTTTATGTGTTGAATTAAACCCCTTTCACATGTTGAGTTTGTTTCTCAGATGACATGCAACGTTCGACGCTCATTCCATCAGATCACATGCCACAATCAGTGATTGGAGATAGATGCCAAATTTGTTTCTTTTATTTCTCAGTCATTTCTTACTCCTTCATCATAAGATTGTGAATACATACAATAAACAACTACTATTACAAAATATTGGTCACCGATTTCCTGATTCTTTCTCGAGAATTGCAGGAAGAGCACCCCGCAGTTTCCCCCAGGCAAAACTTCCTAATCCGACCAGGATTGTCACACAAAAGTAACACCACGTGATGTTGGTCGATTATGAGCATCGTCTACCTTAAGCCCTTGTTTCTTCGATGCCTCTGATGTCTTTGACACCTTTGTCTCTTTCTTTTTATTTCTTGGAGCCTATCAGGATGATCATGAAGGTTAGAATCTGCTTATCAACTCAGCATCACTTCCTACCTGTACCTCGACATCAGAGCCATTGTCAATGATCTTCACAAGCTGCAGCAACCTCTGTGTTGAGTAAGATAGAGTAGGTGATGTGACCACATACATTATTCTGGCGTAGAGGATCACGTTCATGGCATTCACCAATGTGCTCGCGGTCCTTAGGGGCAAATTGAACAAATGGTTGGGGCTCGAAGGCAGGATGGGGAGCATCAGCATCCTCCTCATTGAGGCCACCATTCTCGAATGGATCGACATCTTCAGGCACTTTGACTGTCTTCTTGCCCTTCCCAGGCTCTTGTAGACCAGCGTTTGCATACTATCACCTATGGGGAACTCGCCATTCCACTACCATCTCGCCAGTCACAAATGTCATGAAAGTAACGGACATGTAACACAAGCCAAATTAAAGTCCGCCCGGGATGAATGTATTTATTGGGGACTAGGGAAAACAGTTAATGGAGTAGCATTATCGAGTGAAATCCAGGACTTGCTATGTACGGAATGTGGTGCTCACATCATGGGCCAGTGCTGCACGAGTAAAAGTAAAAGATATCATTGTTATAGCTGCCTGTAGCCGCTGCTCATACATATGGTCTTGTGCTGGCCAATTGGACCGCCTGTAACATGGCATTAAGAGGATAAAACAGCACCGGTGACCAGACTCCTCCGAGTCAGCATACTGTGATCACCCAGCTGGAATCAAACTCCACACTCCGCCATGACAGAAGGCGTGATGCAGGCGTGACCCCCAGCCAAAATACTACTCGAAAACCACTCAATGGACCTCCATTTTTCTTTGCTAGAATGACATTAATGGCACTCAATAGTATAACTACAAAGTTTTAAATGGGGTTGTTTGAGCAGATACAGGGGAAAATGAAATCGGCGAGATGGTAGTGGAATGGCGAGTTCCCCATAGGTGATAGTACATGCTCGGTGCCACGTCAATACAAGTAAACCCGCTTAATAGGAACTCCGGTAAGTACGGAATCAAAGTGAGCAACAACATGTGATCACAAACACACCTTCCAGTCGTGGTTGTCATGTCACCATCTCCATGGCAGTATCTGCTCCATCATCTTCTCGATATCCTCCCTGTGTTGCTGCCTTTGCTGCTTTCTCAGCTGCCTGTCCAGATGAATGTTAGTCTTCAAATTATGTCCCTTGATCAAAACTGACCTTTTTCTTGCTGCACAGGTTGAAAAATGACCTCCGATTCTGACTGATGACACGTCCCCCACCTTATCAAAGTCAAACTCCTCCCCATCAGTGCTCTCAACCTGCATACTGACAGGTTGTGTTGTCCCTTTCACTGCTGACAGTCGCAGTGGGGTTCCTCTTCTGCATTTTGATGTCAGCGTGCTCGTCATCAATTTGCATCTGAGCAAATTGCAACTTCGCCATCTCTCCCAAGCGAATCTGATCCTCAAGCATCTTCTTTTCCACTGCTTTCTTTGCTGCATTATCAGCAGCAACTTGCTCTGAGGATCTACGAGTGCCTTTGGGAGGGGCAGGGATAGGGTGTTCCGAACTACGCTGATTGGGAAGTGGGGATCGAGCTGGCTGGTAGCCTGGACCTTTTTTCGTGGGCATCCACACCCATGTTTTGCCCCATCAGCATCAGCGGGGGTTGCCTTGGATCGTTTCAGGAGGTAGGTTATCTGATTCCTCCTGTGTGTCACTGGTGAGCTGACTGCTTACGCATGCCCACTTCAGGTTGCGATTCTTCCATGGCGACATCAGTGTCGCCGATGGGGGCAGCAGCCTTTTTGTGACCTTTTTGCCCTCCTGCAGGAGCCATACCAACAGCAGGTTCCATCGTATCTGCAGGCATGCTACTATTGACAGTGTTCATGGCTTTACGCTGACGAGGTTTTTTGACAGGTTCGGTTCTTTTTCGCATCTGATGGAGTGGTGAAAGCTTTCGTTTTGGTGGCGCAGTGTTGCAGGCATGATGAGATGTGGTAACTCGGGGAGTCTGAGGCAAAGATAGTTGAACAGCAATTGGGGGTATAGTGATGTGTCACAAACAATCGTGGTGTATTGGTCTGGAAAACTTAGTTCGCATTTCTGTCTGACCCCCCAATGCTCTTGCTTCTACATCCTCATGCCTGCCACTAATCCCATATATTCAAGGGTGTATGAATGTGAAATATGTGGTCAGAAGTGCAAGTCACTGAGTGGCTGTACTTGCCACAAAAGGGTGCAACACCCAACCATCCCAGTACCAGAAGAATTGAAACAATACACACGAATCTATCATGAACATCTCAATGGTATAGTGTTGTGTTTTGAGTGGTGCAGGCTGTGTATGCTTATGGTATTCCATAGCTCGACCATGTGCTGCAGATGGCACTTTTCTCCAGCAGCTGATTCCTAAGCCGACCCCCTGCTACACCTTCTAACACCACATCTGACAACCCATGGGCACCATTCCAGGATAGGCTAGCTTTTGACTGGGCATGGTATCATTATGTGTGGCTTCAGTCATCTGCAGATGACATACAAGTGGGCTTGGATCTCTGGCGTGCAGCAGTCATCAAACACGCATCTGACCATGACTCGCTTGAGGGAGTTCCATGGGATAATGCTGAACAACTTTATGCAACAATTGATTCTATTTATGCCAGAGAAATTGGCTGGAAGACACTTCGAATTCACCTATACTGGCCCAAAACCATCAACACCACTGCAGTGGATGGAGAAGACATATGACCTTAACCTGCAGGGATGTACTGGGATTACTAGAGCAGCAGCTCGCTTCAACTGAGTTTGAGGGGCAGTTTGAATACACTCCATTCCAGGAGTTTGATTTCAATGGTGATCGTGTGTACTCTCACCTAATGTCTGCCTTTTGGGCTAATCGTGAAGCAGGTATGTTCTGCAGGTTTGTTGTACCTCCCACTGTGCTCATTGATACTTGTAGGATACGATTGCTGAAGATCCTCAAACGTATGGTGCCATGCTAGTGCCCATCTTCTCAGGAAGTGACAAAACCACTGTGCCAGTTGCTACTGGAAATCAGGAGTATCATCCTGTGTACGCATCAGCAGGGAATATATCAAACACAGCTCGCCGAGGGCATGGCAATGCAGTTATGCCCATTGCATTCCTGCCTATCCCAAAAAGTATGTCAGTTGTCATTATTTGTATATTGGTACTATGGCTAATGGTGGTTATTCAGCGAGCAAATGTCAGTGGAACAAGCCTGAGTTCCAGAAGTTCTGCCGTCAATTGTATCACTTATGCTTGGAGGCAGTTTTTGAGCCCTTACGGCTGTATATGACAAAGCCGAAAGTCGTTCGATGTCCTGATGGCCACTTCCATTGTGCCATTTTCAGTCTTGGGCCATATATTGCTGATTATCCAGAACAAGTTTGGCTAGTGTGCATTGTCTTGAACTGGTGTCCAAAGTGAGGATTGTACTGCTGTTCATCCTGCATTGCCTGATTCATATCATATGGTTCAGATGTGATGCACGGCCTGAAAATCTTGATAATCCTGGAAGTCATTGCCGCTCACATGCGAAGACGGACTTCCTAATCAACCAGTGGGATCCTGGTATCCTGTGGGATCAGTTTGGCATCAGAAGTGACATCGTGGTATATTTATATTTGATGCCTTTCATGCGATGTTCTGTACTTACTGCAATACTTAGCCATTTACTTACAGTTTTCCCTGGGCTGACATACATGAACTCCTCGCACCAGATCTCTTTCATCAACTCATCAAGGGGACATTCAAAGACCACCTCGTAGAATGGGTAGTTGAATACTTACATATAACGCATGGAGAAAAGGGGGCTTTGGAGATTATTGAGGATATCGACCATTGGTATACATGTTCATTGGGCAACGTTGTAGAAACTAATGGCATTACAGCATTTTGGCTGTACCACCTTTTCCTGGCCTTTGATGATTCCCAGATGGTCAAGACTACAACCAATGGACTGGTGATGACTCAAAGGCTCTGATAAAGGTATTCTAATGCCCTTTTCGCAATTCTGATGAGATTTACAAGGCTTTGTAGGTTTTTCTTGCAGCCATTGCAGGTTATGTTCCCTCTGCTATGGTGCATTGCATCGCCAATTTCATGGATGCATGCTACATTGCCCATCGAAATGCCATCACGTCACCTTCACTTGAACATTTTCATCATTGTGTCAACATCTTTCAGGAGCTGCGCAACATATTTATCACAATGCATGTCTGGACGACCATCTCATTACCACGTCAACATGCACTTGATCATTTCTACCATGCAATGCAGTTTTTTGGCTCACCCAATGGTTTATGCTCATTGATTACAGAATCGAAGCATATCAAAGCAGTAAAAGAGCCATGGCAGTCGATCAAGTCAATTCAAGGCACTCATCCAAATGCTATGAATCATTGTGCGTATGGACAAGATGACTGCCTTGTACCAGCTTTTTTCGAAACAGGGGATGATGCTCAGTACAACATCATCTTATATGGGAGGCATCATCAGGGCTGAGAGCAGTAGTGCTCAGACTTGCGGAGACAGTGCTAAGGAAGAAGAGGATGATGACGGGGGTCCGGCAGCAGGAAATCTGACACGTGGTGCTTTGTCTGATATAAAGCTTGCCACTGTTGTCCTGTACATGTGATTTGATTTCTTCTGGTTCTGATTTGTGCTGATGTTCATCCTGTAGAACCTGGCTATCCACGAGATTTGCAAATGCTAGCTGTGCACATCAAAGAGCCCTCCTTTCCACTTGCCTTTCACCAATTCCTTTACACACTCGAACATCCTGATCTTGATCCACCCTCAGCTGCTGATGTGTGCCCTCCATTCAAAGGCAAGATCAATGTTCATCATTCCGCGGTTGCAGTATTCTATGCCCCAAGTGACCTCTGTGGTGCTGGTGGGATGAAGAGTGAATGTATCCGGTCTAGCACTGTGCTTCCATGGTTATGCTTGCCGCGATACCAGTTTTTGTTGTCTTGGATGATTCTCTGCCCGGAATGAAGGGGATGGAAATTGGACAGTGTCCTCCTATTCTTCTCCTTTCACTACTGTCGAAAGGACTATTCCTGTGCATTGATCAATTGGTTTGTCCACACTGATCAGCCGGACGATGACACTGGGATGTGGATGGTTGAGTTGGAATGTGATCGGAATGGTCATCCCACAGTGCAAGTCATTACCATGACACAATCGCTTCGTGCAGCTCACCTTCTACCTATCTATGGGTCCTCAAGGGTTCCTGACGATTTCAGCCATCATGAAGCATTGGACCGGTATAGATCTTTCTTTGTCAATCATTTTGTTGATCATCATGCACATGAGTTTATTATGACCCACTAGTTACATGAAATACATCGCGTTGGTTCTGCTAGTAATTACTATGTACATTTCTTAGTATTTAGAAAGATGTCTACCAGGTTTCCCTAGTTTCTGGGTTTTCGGTTTCCGGAAACTGGGAAACCAGCGGAAACCAACGAAAACCTGGAAATGTTTTTTGCAGTTTGCTGATGCAGGACTTCTAAGTGTCAAGACATGTACTGCTGATCACTATGGACTCAGGAGCAGGTTGGCAAGTGTCAGAACAGATGATCCATTTGAAGTAAAATGTTGAACAGAAGGATGAGCCAAATGACAAGGAAGTACCAGATGGGGACTGGTACGTGCTGCAAGAGGCAAAGGTGAAGACTAGAGGCCAGTGTGGCAAAGGGGCTTTAAACGAGGTGGTCATGAAGGAGTACCTTGGGAATGAGGGGAGTCTTTAGACAGAGCAGTTGTGAGGAGTACTCTGGAAGATGAGAATATCACAAATGGACAGTATGATGACTGCCATGCTACATTGGGGCTTATATACTATTTACAAGTCTGAGTACAAACTACAGAAAATAACTCAGACTCTTTAGACCACTCCAATCAGATTCAAGGGGCATAAACTCATTGTGTCAGACCTAGAGGTGACTCAGGACAATTAGGGAGACTGTGGAGCAATGACATCATAATGATATCACTTGTGGGGTGCTTAGTGAGCATATGAGGTCATAGTGGAGTTGCTCAGTCAGCCATGATGTCAGTGTCATGAACTATTTCCCGGAGAGGGCCCTTGAAGGACCCTTCCTTAGTAGAGGAAACCCAGCCTCTATGGTGCCACCCAGTTCACATGGACAAAAGGGGTGAGTAGAGGTGTCCACAATATCATGCACACATTGTCGCGCAAGTGATTCTTGGCACAATTGACATACAGCAAGCCCCACTTAGTGGCAACCCTTTTAGCAATAAAGGACAGTATTATAGCCTCTCTAAGGACCCTGGAGGACAACTCTAAGTGCTCTACAAAAGGCACTAACATGATACTAAAACCCTACAACACATTATTAGACTAACTCTAATAACCATAGAACAAACTATAAAGCAATACTAAGGACCTTAATAGAAGTGTTAGGGTCGACTCTAATGACCCTAATAGAACTATATAAGGGGCCTTATAAGCAACTCTATTCCCTGAACCAAACTACAAGTCCTGAAATGACTGGCCCTA
The DNA here is from genome assembly GCA_025769875.1 of Russula earlei. Classification (NCBI taxonomy): domain Eukaryota; kingdom Fungi; phylum Basidiomycota; class Agaricomycetes; order Russulales; family Russulaceae; genus Russula; species Russula earlei. Next base: position 117,884 of record JAGFNK010000112.1, on the reverse strand, counting down.
AACAAACTAACAGTAATCAATCAAGTGCTTTGCACGTGTACTAAAGCAGTGAACACATGGACAACAAAGGCTCTTACTCATCAATAGAAGCCTTCTTACTCAGCAGCTTACTGAGCATGACTGAGCATGCTCAGTAAGCATACTCTGACTTCTTACTCATCCATCTATTGTGCTTGATAACAAGGTGTTCCCTATTAGGCAGTTCTCTTGTAGTATATAAGCACTCAATAAAGTAGCAGACAGTCTTCAGACTGTCCATTTGTTTATGGCACTCTCCATCCCTGGGATACTCCTTTAAGGACTGTCCCCTTATGACCATTCTGGCCTCTTCCCTGCATACCTGCTTGACTCTACCAGTAACCATACCTCTTTGGTACTTGGTACTGCTTTGGACACTACTTCTTGCCCATGCCGTCTTGGATGTCTATCGAACTTGTCTTTGAACTCATCCCTCACTCTTGAACTGGATTGTTCAACAGTGAGTCTTGGATGGTCAGTGGCACTTTATGACATCACATAGATCATTCTAGGAGGTCTAGGAGTCCTTCCAGTGTTTCAGGACCTAGTGGCTGAGTGGCCATGTGGGCTGGCACATGGTGGGTTACCCAAATAGGGAGGAGGGTGTCCAAGCAAGCCACAGGGACTTAGAGGGCAAGGATTCTTTGTGATGTATGTTTGCAGAAGGGAGTAGTTATTGGAAATAGAGGTGGATAGATGATACAAAGTGAGAGAAGCTTCTTTAGAGTGAAATAGGACAATACATGACCGGGACTGGGCCTTGGTTCAACCAAGACCCATGACCATACAACATGTGACATTTTGCAGTTTGCTGGTGCAAACAGATTACAAAAAGGGGATGAATTTTACAAACCACTCCTTACACCCCTTAGTGCCTTACCACCATGACATCATATGACAATTACCTTTACCCTCAATGGAAGAACCAAGTAGTCATCCTCACTCCAAGGCTTCATCCAGACACTCTCCAATACCCAGTCACCAACTTCCTCACAGAGGGACATACACCACAAAGCCAACACAATTGAGAAGATGTCAGGAATCAGTATCAGGGAGGCATGGGCCACTTCATCCCATCCAGACTGTCAAACCTGCCACTGCACAGCAGCACTACTACCCAAGTCCCAGTCACAGGGAACACATAAGTCACAAGCACCCCAGTCACAGGGCATGCTCAGGTCATAGGACGAAACATGTCCACAGTCACAAGACTTCATCATTTGGTCAACAGCAGTGTCCATTTACTGGTAAACAGGCTTAGGTTCAAACTCTGCTCTATATGTGAGTAGGAGATTGTTTGCTGAATGCACCTGTAGGAGGACAGTAGACCTGCCCTCAAGTATTAGTCAGATGGTCTGTGTGCCATCACCTGTCATGTATATGAACCCACCAATTGTCAATGACAGTCCTTAGACTGTCTATTTGTGATTCACCCCCTGTACTCCATTATGACTGCAGCTGTACCATTGTTCCCTCCATTCTCCTTCAAGACAGTGGAGTTTAAAGACTTCCCTCACTTCCCTGTGTACTCCTTTGTGACTGTGCATTACAGTTCCTCTGCCCTACCTCTGGTACTCCTGTGTGACTGCAAGGTTCAGTAGACCCTGGCATCCTTGTCTAACATCCTCCAGGTCCCTTCCCTGTCCCTGTCTGGTTAGTCCTTTGGACTCAACTTGTCATCATCAACTTCATTGCTATACAAGTCTGGCACATCATCCTTGCTTTCACCAACTGCCCCTGCAGGCTGTAGTTCAGCCCAGCAGTGAGTACTCAACACTGCTTTCTTTAAACATCCCCACTTCCAAGGTACTCCTTTGCAACCACCTTGTTTCAAGACACTCATACTGGCCTCTCATCTTCACCTCTGTCTCAACCAACACCTGCCAGTACCCATCTGGTATCTGTTACTCATTTGACTCATCCTCATTGGCAACATCACTCACCCACAATCAATCTCAATCATGCATGCATCTTGACTGGGCAATCACAACATGGATGGCTGCTGAGCTATGAGTTATTGTGTATTGATGTTTTATGGGTTTTAATTAGGAACACAATTGGTGGACACAAGATTCTATGGGTTCTTATAGATTATGAGTTATCACAGCATGGGCTATGACAGTTGACTGTATGCCACATATAGACATGTATGCCACTATGTTGCACAGGTTCATATGCCTACACATTCCATCCAACTTCTGGTAGCTTACTCAAACTGTCCGGTATCTGTGCAACCTACAGTATATTACTTGATAGAGTATATGTTCATGGCCATGATAGATGCGATAGGGGAAACGAACGAATTGTCTCAATTTATGCCGCATCTGACGATTCTCCAACCGTCCATTTCACGAATTCCAGCACCTCCAAACCACCCCTGTCCGCTCCATCCGTATCGACTACGAGCAGCTTCTTCCTCGCCCATCGCGCCGAAGCAGCCCCAACGGTTTCCCCTTCGAGCGCACCTCCGAACATCATGAATGGCTGATCGTACAGAGCGCCCTCCGCACTACCGCGTATCGCTGACGTGTCAAACCCGACGATCTGCCGCGCCAGCGAGCGCTCGACGCGCTCGAGTTCCTCCCGAAAGTCGAGCGTGCTCAGCAGCGGCGTCAGACGAGGGGAGTTGAGCGCGATGAGAGCCAGAGCGCCAATGCGGCCGCTCTGAGCGTGTTCCACCCCGCCGTGGGTGTATGACGCGACGCAAAGACCGAGATCGGCATGCGCGCGGGGGATGGGATCGTGTACGACGCTTACGGCGCGCTGCAGCATGATGTTCTCGCCCACTTCCGCAATCGCATCGCGAATTGCCCTCCCGACCGTCCCGAGGCCATTGCCTGGTCCTCCCACGCTCGAACCCTGCGCGGACAGCAGAGGCGCGTCGAGGAGCTGCTCACGCGGGACGGGATGCACGTAGCTCTGACGTAGGCCGTCGTCGTCGCTCGATCCCCCCCGGCCGCGGCTCGGCGAGGGACGCGGCTGTATGTGCCACGTCCGCGACGAGACGTCCAAAGAGCGCATCGCGCGCCACAAAGTCCGTCTCGCAGTTGAGCTCGACGAGCGCGGCACGCACGCGGCCGTGGCAGCGGCCGCCACCGCCCGTCCCGTGCGAGAGGATGGACGCGCCGACGAGGCCCTCGCCCGCGGTGCGGTGCGCGACATTGGCGGCCTTTTTCGCGCCGGAGGCCACGAGGTCGTTTTTTAGCCACTCGAGTGCGGCGAGCGGGTCGTTGTTCGAGGCGGCGAGGGCTTTGCGTGCTTTTGTGATCGACACCTCCGTGAGCTTGCGCAGCTCGGCAACAAGTTTGAGAGGGTGCTTTTCTGCGTTTACAGAATAAAAACGAATGGACGTGAAGGCGGGTGGTCGTACTCTAATCATTGTCGTCATTGTCGTCTGCGCGAGTCAGAGTTGGCGTCAGAGGGGCATGTGTACGTGACAGACCGATCAATCTCAGGACCGATCAACCTTCGTTTTCGTGACCTATCCTACCATCCATCCAAACTCACAATATGGTCCTCGGAAGACTTACACACTATGCAATTGATGCAGTCCTTTTATCCGCCGTTCTGGCCGGTGTCAACCGTTCTACCAATTTCGCGCGAGTCTCACGTCTCTCTCATCGCTCGCAGTCACCACCAGGACTTATCTCACCCTCCTTTACTATAGCTTCGACACAGAGTTCATCTCCAATCCCACCATCCGATCTATAACAGAACAATATCTCGGATTCGGAGAAACAATGTTCAATGCTTTGCAAGGAACGATAGTGACCAGTTCTTATTTCAAGCGCAGTAGTGAACAACGGCGGTAGCGTGACTGCTTTGAGGAGGGCGATGGGCCGACCGAGCTCGCACATGGCGGTACTCTGAAATGTGTAATTTATAAGGACTTTTTGGGGATTCATACGATCCCTTCTCTCCACTGATCCCTGCCGCGCCAATTACGACCGACTCAACTACAGCCACCATGGATGTTGTCCATCTAAAGACTTCGTCAATTTTGGAAGCTCCGATTGACTGGCCCAAAAGTCTTGCACAGCCGGGCTCGTCTTAAACTCCCAAATGCAGCCAGGTGACAGGATTATGCAACCACAAAAAGTTCGCTGAGGCCATGTGCTTGTAATTTATAGTAATCCGCCAGAGGAGTTGGAGAGACAAATGAAAGAAAGAGTAAATTCAGCATCACACACATTGAATGTTATTCTTGTGGTCTTGGCCTGGAGTCACCACACATGCCGGAGGATCTCGTAAGGCAGAGGGCATTGAGGTGCAGGGGAAGGGGAGAAGGTGGGAGGGAAACACCTTCTCAAAGGGGGCCACTTAGGAAAATGGGTTTCCTCGAAAACTCACAAAATCGAAAGAGAAAAAAAACTCACTTTTCACACCGGGTCCTGGTCATGCTGTGAGGAGAGGTCAAGGAAGAAGGAAGGAGCAGGGGGGGAGGACAGGAGAGGAGGAGGACGAACACGAACGAAAGCAGTGGAAAACGAACGCACGTCGCGGCCTAAAGCTCATTTTCACGTCCAGTCCAGGCCATGCTGTGTCACTGTGAGGAGAGGTCAGAAAGGGCAATGAAAAGGAAAAGAAAAGAAAAGAAAAAAGAAACACGCACCGAGCGATGGGAAGGATAGGGGGAAGAGAACGCGCGCCCGTCACATCTTTTAGCTCGAAAACCCGTTTTCGCAGCCGGGAAAGGGCAGGCCAACGGGTGCTTCAGGGATATTCGGAAGGTACAAGAACGATGCTGCATGCCATTGGCCGCTAGCTCAAGCATATAGCGTACACCACTGATGGACCTGGAGATGATGTCGTGGACCCGTCTTCTCCCATTTTCGGCACAAAACACGCATTTTCGGCATTACTACTATACTGTTCTCTTCTCCAGCGTGTAAGCTCATTAGCAACGCGGGGAAGGGCGAAGGTATCTCACCGTGGGCCATCTCCGCACCTCCGCCAAAGATCGAGGGGTTCTTCGCTAGCGAAGACGACAAAAATTACAACGATGGTGAGCACGTAGTGACTCGCCGTGAGCTGCGGGCACGGTGATCGTCGGAGGAGAGCGAGCGAGTGAGCTACTGAGAATGAGGACCCCGGACACCAACCGGACACCGAACGATCCCATCCCATCACCCACGGCTAACGGTTGAACGGTTGACAAGTTGACCGTTGGACTCATCCAATCACCCCGGAGCGCTGGCAAGCTCAAGCTTTGCTATCTACAATCCCTTTCTACCCATCCATCTCCCATTTTCCGATGAGATATCCTTTTTCGTTTTCTTGCTAACTTTGCCTCCTCCACACCTACCCTTCTAATTTTGTATGGCTCTGACCGCCACCGCGCAATCTGCATTGCCACCAATTGTCCCCTCGTGGGACGAGACCATCGTCCCAACTCTTAGAAAGCGTGCGTCTTATTTCATTACCGTGTTCTCCCTACACTCCGCATGCCATCAACAGGTCTCGAGAATGAAAGTCTCATCCTTGCCAAGCGAATCTCGGCCGCTTCGATTGCTTCTGTCCAAGACAACTCGCCAGAATTCACTAGATCATCTCATCATTCACTCCAATACCACCAGCGAGAAGATGCCCCTGCAATCTCTTTCTCTCCACGACCCAGCGGCATACCCAGGCCCAGTTTGCATGCACCACGTCCATCGATCTCTGATGACCGCCCATCGACGCCCACCAGGACGGGGTCACCGTTTAAGCGGACGCGCACCTTATCCCAGCCCAAGCTCATCGACCTCAACATTACTACGGCTTCACGCCCTAATGACCGTGCCGTGTCACCCAACACCCCCCGTCTCTCTGACGTCAAGCCAACGCGCATCCCCGTACCGCGTACCCGCACGGCGAGCGCTTCCGGACATGCTCAGGTTGTGGGTGTGGCGCAGGAAGAAGGTCGTAATGGTGGACACAGTTCGCGTCACCATCTATCATCAGACGGTCCCCACGGCTCTGCTGCACAGCAGAAGCAACCTCCTCGAACGCGCAGTCCTTCCATCGACAGCCTAGCGCCGCGACCGTCTGTGGACTCTGAAGAACGGCCATTCGAGCACTGGTATCGAGGTGAAGTCTCTCGCAATGGCGGCGTTGGCGAACTTCGTGTTGGGCGACGTATGGAGATGCTCGAGATTGCCAGTTATGGGCACGCGCCATCGCGTCCACCCGACCACTGGCGGAATGGTGGTACAGGTGTGCGGCGGCGACGTGCGGGCAGTACCGATGTGCGCTTGAGCTTTTACATGGAGGCGGACAGTGAACATGCGAGAGTACTCGACGAAGCCCCTCCGACGGACATCGAGGATGGCACGGACTTTGAGAGCGATCTCGAACGGGGATCTACCGAAAGCTTGACGCATGTGGGCTCACACCCAGCGTCTTCCATTAGTTCACACCAGTATCCTGGTCTTGGGGTCATTGACGGCCGAACGCATGCTCCAGGGGTTGGCAGCAGTGGCGGTGGCCCTCGGTCGCGGAGTGCGTCGCGTACGACACAGCCTTCCCGAATTCCAACGCCATCATTTTCCCGCCAACTACCCGAACCCCCGAGGACGCCGACCCCCACTCAAGCAGCTCCCCCGGCTGCCGCAGAGCCCGAGTCACCAAAGGCGGCGTCTCGCAATGCCCGTCGAGATATTGCTGCACCTCCGTCCCACCCTCTGATACTTGCAGGTGCGCCACAGACGCCGAAGAGGCGTGCGAAAAGCCCTGCCGCGATTTCCCAGTCACCATCAGCGAAAAAGTCTCGATCTCGCGCGCCGCCGGGAAGCCAAGCACGACCCAATCGTGATGGCTCCAAGAGACGGTCAGTTGGTGAATATCCGGTGCCCACAGAAGAGGACATGGCAGATGCGATCCCCACCTGGACGCAACCCGTGTCGCCCGGTGGTAACTGGGACGATGTGCGCATGTCCCTTTCGTGTGTATCTGAGCATGATTTGATATTTCTTGATGCACGCCCAGGTAGTGGTACCCGTGGTGGCTCGTAAGAAAGGCATGGACGAGTTTTATACTAGTGCGGATGGGAGACGACAGAAGAGACCTCCCTCAGTCACTCCAGAACCAGTAAGTGCTGATCTGGGAGTCAGTCTACTGGTTTGGGAAACAGATGCTGAGATTTTGTCTGCCACCTGCCTCATATTAGGCACCGGGCACATTTGGCTACGATTATTCAAAGTACCGCCCACAACTGGAGGATGAAGCCATACCCATGGCGGACGTACGCGTGGGCTACGAGGCAGAAGCCGAAGAGCGGGATCTCACACTCGCCGGGTCCCCGCCGAAGGGCGGAGACAAGCAAACGGAGGGTGAGAGAGTCAAGTCGGAAGGAGCATGCGCGGATGCGGATGCAACCTTCTCCAGCTCCGTTCTCGAGATATCAAGCGACTGTAGGGGACGTGAACCATGAGGGACGATCAAAGTTACCCGCAGGCCTGACGACGGCCGACATCAAGCCATCTGCCGTGCCAGGGCAGGGGCGCGCTGTGCAGCGTGGCGAGGACCAAGTCAGCTCAGGTTGTTGCAAGTGCGTCATCATGTGATCGAGAGCGGTGGTTAGGACGAGCCGATTACACGGCAGGCACGGAGGCCATTTGGCGCATCGACCGGCGACGATTCGCACTTTCTTCACTTCCGGGTGTGAGCGCCTATTGTACTATTTCTTCCTTTTTTTTTTCCCTCGCTCACCACCACGGACCCTGTACCATCCCGTCCCGCTGCCCCGCCACTTGTGACTCGCTCTGCGCCTCGCCCCGCTCCACGCATGCAGCTTTACGCTCAACTTGATCGCCGTGTCGTAGCTTCTTTTCCCCGTTGGTTGAGACCTCTTGGCCTGGTTTACTCTCACACTTCCAAAATTAGTAGGCGCTCGTTGTACCGATCGATCACCATCGAGATCACAGTCCCCCCCCGCGCCTCACCTCCACTGATGCCGTCCCTCACATTCATTTTTGTGAACCTCTCTTTATGAATTTTCCTCCTCTCTACCATGCCCGGATTTCATTTTTTTTAGGTCCCGTACAGTACATTTTGCTTTGTGGGTTGGACATGATGCATACTCTATTATTCTGCACGGATGGAATCAAGTAGAGTGCTGTTTGAGGATATGAAACAGGCTTTAGGCTGCGCGGGTGTGGGTGGTGACGATGAAACAGATTGTTGAGAGAGAGACCGGTAAGTACCCGCTGTCTTGCCACTCAGATCGAGTAACAAGTTGGGAGGGACAGGCCGTCGCTGTCGCAGCCCGTCGTCGGTCGTCGGTCGTCGGTCGCACCCACGGGCCGTGCTGTGATGGGTTACCGTAATGCAATCAATTCCGGGGGAGCTGTACCTCTCCCTCGAGTCTGTGGCCGGCAACTAACTGAATCCGCTGTACAATGACGATCTAGATCAGGTTTATGGTCAAATGCTTCAAACGCCTGCGTTTTATCGCGAACAAGGGCAGCGCCAGCACCCTGGTCGCACTCAATCGAACCGAACAGCCATGAGTGTCCCTAGCGAGGGCTGACATAGCCATCCATATTCATTCACCCATCCGCAGACGAAAAAACGGCACTGTTACCTCGTCGTCACGTTTTGCTACTCCAAGCTCATCCTTCGCTCACCATGGCGTTTCGTCTTCCCTTGATCCTATATAGCCACAGGCACATGGCCCTTTCTTCTCCCGAATTCCACTCCACTCTTCATCGTACTTCTTTCGTTCTTCTACTATGCAGTCCTCTCGCGGACCACCTCCGCACGGAACGACCTCCTCCCCCACTGATCGCTCCCATACCCACACCGCTGTCCCCAGTTCTTTTCACTCATCTGAATCAGTTCCCTCATCGCCACCATTCTTCGCCATGAACCCACTCACAGACCAACGTCTGACTGGTTCCATGATGCCGTACCATCCAGCAGACCATCACCAGCTCTCCAGGTATGCACAATATTTGTTCCCTCCTGGCGTCGCCATCATGGCTGATGATTCGTTTTCTCGTCGCCCCACCACAGCGCATCGACCTACCAAGATACCGTATCGTGGCAGTACGCCGCGCCATGGGATGCGCATTTGCTGGATGCCGGCGCTTCTTCAGAGAATCCACCCTCCACTACATTGCACACCCTCGGCGGCATGGTCTCGCCGAGCCACGAGGGCAACGCATTCGCGCCGGCGCTACCACCCCCGAGAGCATTACAAACCCGCAACCACTTTCTTGGCGCTACTCATGGGTAAGGCTGTTCAACTCACCACAATCATCACCGTTATCACGCGCAGCAGTACCTTGCTTACGGAGTCTACTTTCCAATAGCTGTGCCCTTCCCAGCCTCGCCGAGTTCAGGTTCACCAAGTGACCCACACGAGAGCTCGTTGCAATTTGGCGCTCACGTAAGTTCTGTCTCTGCCGCATCCACCTCGCCCCACTTATCGCAAACAATCGATATGAAGCCTTTTACCTCTTCCCCGGATATCTGGCCTTCTCATAGCGTTGGCATGAATGTCAGTGCCAGCCCGGTTACCTCTACTCTTGGCGTTGCGACTTCATTGGGCGAGAATAAAGGGAAAGGAGTGATGCGCCGCTCGCCCTCAGAGTCAACTCGTGGTAGTTCACGATATGACCCCGTGGGCAGACAGTCCCGTGTTACCCCACGCTCTGCCGCTGCATCAGAGCCGCTGACCGACGAGGGTGAAGAGGAGCGTGATTCGGATGGCAGCGTGCGGGATGTACGAGACAAGAAGCGCAGGTACGCTAAAACATTTCGGGACATTGAAAAGCAGTTGTTTGAAAAACTGCGCCATCGCCTATTCCCGCAAGATCCTCATGCTAAGCGTAGCGAGTGTCTGGAACGAGGTGGGTGCCTAGACATTGCCGCCATCGGACCAGTAATCAATCACTTTTTCTTGTGGTTTCATGCAGCTATAGAAAGTGTCGATGAGCTTTTGCAACTCCGCGAGAACGAGGCTCGACGCCATAAGGAAATAGAGGATCTCAGACAGCAGCTTACCGATGCCGAACGCAGGATCGAACGCTTGTATCGTGAGCTCAACGGAAGATCGCTTACAATGGGAAGCTGATCAATCACTTGCCTCTGTTGCCAATTTTGAATGTGCTTTTTTCTCGGTTTTTCTTCCTCGCATTCATCTCCTACTGTATCGTTAGCTCAACCTCCCAGCTAGTAGATTTGTCACACTAGACTTAGCATATTCCACGCGCAGTGCGTGTACTACGTTTCATCTTTATGTACTAATACCCTGAGTATTTTGGTACCATGTATACTGTTAGACCTTTCCAACTCACCTTCTTTGCTCCAGCCACGCATCATCGCCCTTGTTACGACTACCGGGCGGGCATGACGGCATCCGCTCCTTAGGTCCCATCCGACATGTACAGTTCTAGATGAGCTACATACTAAAACGATCCGGGGCCCAGGTAGCATTTCATAGATGTATGCTGTACATTTAACCTTACAAGTTCAGCGGTCGTGGTCGCTAACGGGTAAAGAAATACTTGGCCCCGCCTGTGCCATTACCTCCCAGATGTGTGGAAAGAGGGCACATTTAACTGTGAGAGAAACAAGGTCATCGGGCACGGGGCGTTTCGATGATGCAGTCGTGACAGAGGGGTCTGCTGAACTCCATACAATATGAAAAGGTAGGAGTAGGACACTCGTTTCCATTCCGCGCATCCAGAAAGTGCGATTGTGATGTGGACGGGATACCTGATTACAGCGGCCGAGCGTGGCTTAGAGAGTAAAACACCATTAGAGGCAATGTAAAGAAAGAAAAAGAACAATTCTGAATCAGTAGCGATATGAATGAGATGCAGCTGCACATGAATCATGTCATGGAGGCCCCTGGTCTTTGGCAGTGCGCATACATTCTGGAACAAAGAGTCAAATATTATGATAGACACTTGGAGACTGTACTTCAATGCCCTGTCTTGGCCAACAGTGATAGCGCCCGAATCTTGAGCACCCAGACCTCGTAGCCACGGAGCTAAGTAGGGAGGGGGCCGTAAGAGCGAGATGGACATGGAAAGGGCACACTGGTCGAGGCAGGCAGACCGTGACCATAGTAATGATTAGGTGAAATTAGACGCCAATTTTGCGTCTGCCCTGCTCCTATGCAGCGTTTGCCGTTTGGAATCGAATTATCGGATTCCAATACAAAGCTCAAGATACATATTGTGGCACGTTAGGACAGCGAACAATGCTGCGAGAGGGAACCTGAGCCCTCCCACTTGAAGAGGGTTCGCCGAAGGGCACGGCTGTTTTCCAATCTGTATTCAAATGTGCCACCAGGGCTGCCAAGATATTCGATTGGGTGCCTGTTAAGAGCTTTGATCTTGTTCTCCGGTTTATTATAATGTTTGAAGAACCATCAGAGAAACTCTGGAAATGAAATAGTAACCAAAGAATGACAGTCCAGTGATAAGCTCGGAATGCAGCATATTTCGACTGCTACTAGTTCGAGATGGCCCTGCGGCCACGCGCCTTTCACTGAGTCACTGGCACTTCCACTGTTCGGGGGGAAGCAAAGTTACACGCCAATATGATAGCCGGAAAAGCCCGGCGGCCAGTCGCACATTGGGCCAACACCGCATGTGCGTTTCAAAGGCTTTGACAGCGGCGTTCAGCTGACATCTGACATGATCACAACGTTTGAATCTGATTGACAACATTGTTTTGTTCCTGAATCCTGACACAGGCGCGCTCTGCGACGGGTAATAGACTACATCGCGGACCCGACGAAGTTACCTGTCAAGCATTCACCTCAGCCGTTCAGTCGAGGATATGCCACCTTGTCTGTTCTGGGTCCTTCCAGGAGACACGGTCTCTACTGATCATCTCTTCTCAGTTTATGAACACTTCTGAGAAGATCTGGCATTGCGATGCAATTATTCATAGGTTGTTTGGCCAAATGGCTGTATCCTTCAGGCTTGTCCCAATACTTGGTGCATCAAGGGTCACATCAGGTGGATGACCTTTCACAGGAGAGTTTTGTTGACCAGACACATGCCCCATCACTTACAGATTGCATTGTATGGCCTTGGCCAATCTCCAGTCCCTTGTGTTTCTGTTCAACTCAGTGCCCTCAAGTGGCAAGTCATTTAGGCATTGCAAGGCTTCCATGACATCACCTTTGGGCCAAGTACGTCGTTCGCTCAGGGTAATACCAGCTGAAGAGAATGTACGCTCGCTTGACGCTGAAGACGTCGTGATAGCAAGGTAATCATGAGCAAGTGAAGCTGCTATTGGATAACGAGGAACATTTAGCTATAGGAAACGGGACATTAGAACAATCTGTAGCCTGCTCTCTTCTCTTCTCGTTCAACTCTGTCGTAAGTCTGATAATTACTTTTCAGCCTCCATTCATCCCATGATTGGGGCTCTCGACAACCTAGCGAGCATGCGCTCATGGAGTGCCTGAAGACTATGCCTCAACTCGCAGGGCAAGGTGCACACTACATTATTGTTGATGCGCTCAATGAGTGCACAAAATTTTTCGGGTACTCTACACCACAGGAACAAGCATGCAGCTTTGCATAAGGGACACCTGAATATTGCACTTCTCCTACTGGAATGTGGCACTGACGTGGAGTCTCAGGCACCCTGCGTCAAACTCTGTTACATATAGCATCGCACTATGGATATACTGAGGTCGTGCGGTCGCTAATTGCCCGCGGTGCAGATGTGAGCGTGGAGAAGGAGCATAAAGCACATGCGAATCACGGTAGCGATGTTGGCGGGACTCCGCTGCACACTGCATCAGAAAATGTGCATGACCGCGTCACTCCGCTCCTGCTTGATCACACCGCAAACATCGACACACAGGACTTCGAACTGAATATTCCGTTGCACCGAGCGTCGGCCGCCGGAAATCTGACAGTCGCAATGGTCCTCCTCAAGCACCGAGCGAATGTGAACACGCGAGATCTGTGGGGATGGTCGGCGCTGCACGAATGGACGAGACACGGATGCGTGGAGCTCGTGCACACGCTGCTCAACTTGTAGGCAGACACAAACGCTCGGGGACGAGGGACCCGGTGGACCGACGGCCAGATGCGGACTCCGCTGCACGAGGCGTCGCAATTGGGACATCTGGAGATCGTACACCTGTTGCCCGATCGAGGCACGGACGTGAACGCACAGAGAACGGCGGGACGATGCCCGACGGACAGCAAGGAAGGAATGGCACGACACAGCGCAGTCGGGACGTCTCGAGGTCGCGCGCCTGCTGCTTAATTGGGGCAGGACGCTCTCGAGGGCGTTGCACCTTGCCGCGGAGGGTGGACACCGCCAGGTCGTGCACCTTTTGCTAGAGAAGGGTGGAGAGCCGCAGGCGTGCAACCAAAAGGGTGAGATGCCCTTCGGCCCCTTCCAGGCGACGTTGACAAAGGACCACCACCACCACGAAGTTGCGCGGTTGTTGAGTGAGCAGGTTCAGCAGCCACCCCGCAGGTGTGTCCGCAACATGAAGACTTGCGCAGAGGTGTGTTGAGACTGACACCCATGTCGGCTCGGCTCCTAATCGCACAGGTGGATCCGTTTTAATGACGGGGGTCTTGGGGTGTTGGGGGTCCATCATAAAGTTTGACCACCCACATCAACCATCAACCACGACCTTGCGCCGCGAGCACGAGTGACATGGCTGAGTTCATCGATGGCCATGTATCAGTCAAGCAGAGTAGGCGTGCCGTCATGGCTTTGATGGAATATGCAGTAAAGCAGCGAGAAAAACGGGAGGAAAAGGAACTCCTTCCTGGCAAGGAGGAAAGTATCTGGCTTCAAATTGCGGTCAAGGAAGTTCACGCGGAGGTCAGGTTGAAACCGCATAAAATGTGAGTCACATCGATTTTCCAAGTCTTCGAGCTTCTTATGATGTGAATAGCCCTATAAAATATCCTCTCGTTGACCCCCGTACATCCTCCGTTTGTCTCATTACAAAAGACCCACAGCGAGAATACAAAGAACTCCTTGAAGCCGCAGGCGTTCGGTTCATCAATCGCATCGTTGGCATCGAAAAACTCAAGGGAAAGTTCAAGTCGTTCGAGGCACGTCGCGCCTTGCTCCGTGAAAACGCACTCTTCCTAGCAGACGAGCGTGTCCGTTCCTCTCCTTCCCCGTCTGCTCGGGAAGATATTTTTCTCAGCAAAAAAGTGCGTTTGTGGCTAAGTGGTAGTTCTCTAGGCTGATCTAGTCGACTGGATGATCCGCCTATAGACAGCCCATCCCTGTATGTCTCAAACGAAAGAATCTCAAAGATGAACTAGAGCGTGCCATTTCTTCAACCTACATGCACCAAAACCGCGGCACATGCACGTATGTTTAACCCATTTCCTCCCTCCTTCCTTACACAAATCCCGGGCAATAACCTCATAGCTCCGTCAAATTTGGCCTCATCTCCCAATCAGCCCGCTCAAATCCTTGCCAACCTTGAGACCGCGCTCCCTGCCATCATCGCAGCCGTCCGCGGTGGTTGGGGAAACGTGCAAAGCCTCAGCATCAAGTCCACGAAAAGCACTTCTCTCCCAATCTGGTCGTGCCAACTTGGTACCGGAGAAGGCGGTCGCTGGCATGGCCTCGCCCTTGAAGCTCAGGAGAGCGAAGGGGATGATGAAATTATGATGGCGGAAACTTCCATATCCAACAAAAACAAAAACCAAAGCCAAACAACCTCTGCAGCGGGTAAGGAGGTGGCTGCATCTTAAGTTACTTGGATCATGTCGGTAAATGGAATGTCCAAAGTCTTCAGAGTAGGGAAGGATCTAGTGTAGGAAGCCGAGGCACAATGGTCTATGAGGCTGAACCATACGATACAGTAGCTAGATGAGGCAGGTCTGAAGCAAAGATAGAAAGGTAGGGAACGAATAGTACGGTAGTACACCGATTCACGGTGATATGCTACATAAACAACACGTTTTGCTGTGGTGTCGCTACACAACCTTGGGCGGCTCGGGTGCTCGACCTACGATGGACGCCACCACAGGGGTCAGCGTCCGCTCGTACATTTAGTCATGCGATAAACGTATCTGGACTGCCATGTATTCTCTACTCTCAAATTTGCTGCTATCTTAGCACCAGTACCAACATTTTTCTTCAGCATGATATCAATGAGAGCCAACAGACGATGGAGGGGCAGCCTAGGCCCGTTTCTGAACTCACGTCGATTGACATTTATTGCATCCACGTCAACAACATGCGATCCGAGCTGGCGAGATAAACTCAACTATTCGCAACGCTGTCCACAACTCGGACGAGTTGCTCGTCTACGCGATGCTTCTCTACACGGTCGATGTAGAGTCGGACATCTCCTGGAGTGCTGGGCTGTCTCCAACGTAGGAAGACATTGTCAAGGGTGAGAACAGACTGACAGGAGAAACGCGTTCGATTCTGTTGTTACTTCCTGCTCGCTGTCATGGACCATTCACAAGCTGACTTCTGCTAGAAATTCACGCAATGCTGTGCCAAATTAGAAGCACTCGCGCGAGGTCATTGACACCCTAAGAACACCTGGTCGACCATATAAGGTGAGGATGAAGAGGAATAAACGTCATTACAGTACGGCAAACTAGTTGTACGGTGATCATGACGACCCATCGCGCGTTATCCGAAATCATACGATTGACTGACGTCCTGTTAAGTGCTTCACTTCACTGTGGCAAAGTTCAATGACACGTCGCGCAATGTCAATGAGATGTCGAGAGCAGAGCTATTGTGTGAGAGATAAGTAAGCCCTTCGCACGGGCACAAATGGCCCTTCCCTCGGAGTCCCGCTGTCGTAGAATACAATATCGTCAGTCGGAACCGTACTAGTAGTAGGACCAAGTGCAACGTGCCCTCTCGAGAGGTCCATGAATCCCCTCCGTTTTCACTATCCGAACTTACCGTCTGCCGGTCATCGGATCTGCGCCCATGTCCCGACCGTGTTCCCCCGTATTCGAAGCGCCTGTCAATGATTTTCCGATCCCACCGTATCATACTCGTCGGTTCTACCCACGCGGACGACAAACATGTTGGCAAAGAAATCGTCTCGAAAACGTACAGTACGTGGGGACCCTGATCTTCTCAAGTTGATGGTTCCCATTTTTTAACCTATTAGGCCATCTGCAACGTGAATCGGGGGCCATCGCCACGTTGACCTCCCTGTCACGCCGCATACAACGGGCTTCACACGTTCTTGTCGGATGGACTTGTGTGCCGTGGTTCGTC
The DNA here is from genome assembly GCA_025769875.1 of Russula earlei. Classification (NCBI taxonomy): domain Eukaryota; kingdom Fungi; phylum Basidiomycota; class Agaricomycetes; order Russulales; family Russulaceae; genus Russula; species Russula earlei. The sequence goes on along the minus strand of JAGFNK010000112.1, from coordinate 101,672 downwards.
CGATCCCGGTACCCACGTCACCGGTGAACAGTTCCTGATTCTTTTGTGTATGACTGCGCGCTCAAACCTCCAGATACCAGCATAGCCGCGGTACTGGCATAAGAGACTGCGCATGAGGTCACGGTTACCATTGCCGTCATTTTGATCTTAGCATATAACGTCGCATCATTGACTCATAACGTACCATTGAAGAAGCATCAATCATATTAGCAGTTAGCTGCATCATGCATCAGGAGCATGTCACCGCCAACACACGGGTATCGAACCCTTCATATGCGCCGGGCCTCACCTCCCTCGATCACTAGAATTGGGCAGGAACCGTGCATCATCGGTATAAACCCTGACAGGTAATTCAATTCAGATTTCGTAAAATGGGGTCAAAATTAGTTGGATCCTATGCAAATAGTTGGGGTTACGTCGATGGTAAATAAGGAATATGAGGGACAATTACGTATGGGACGACACTGTAGTTGGATGAATGATGAAAGTGCGGGATAATAAAGATGTACTCTAATGAGGAATTGCAAGGATGGAAGCATTACGGCTCGGCATGTACAAAGTCCACCAATACACACAAAGACGCGCGAAACATCCAGGAGTTGTTCGCGTCCGATCGCATCCTCCACAACGCTCGCGCCGTGTCGACACGGCGGAAGGCGTTAGCCCTGGGAATAACCAGGTTTTGTCCGGATCCGAAGAACGGAAACTGAGCCAGGAGGCGCTGACTGTGGCCACGGTGGTGAAAATGACTATGCGGCACATAGATACCATGGATGATATCTAGGGCGGGAGCGGGCCCACGCGTTTAGAAAAACACGGCGCCATGACTGCTTGCGCTGGTGCGGATGGTCGTTTGTGATGAGGTCTGGGTCTGCGTGGACGGCTTTCCGGAAGATGGGGAGGGGTCCTTGAAGCCTTGTTGCTCAACTGCATGATAGCGGAGTAGGTTTGACAAAAGAGAGGAGCGGGATAGATGCACGAATGACCCTGCACAAGCAGACGATGGCGGGTGAGATGATTGGGAAAGCTATGTGAACAGCGCGGGACTTTATACGTACACAGGTGGCGGGCGTTTACAGTAAGCTTCAAGTCAAGCCAAACAGCACCGCATGCCGGCATGGAAGAAAATAACTAAGTCGGATACTGTATGTGCCACCAAATTTCGCGTCGAGGACGAGAGTGGGCCGGATTCAAGTCAAGCGGCGCCGTTGAGGTTTTCGATTGCCGGCAGCGGTAGATGAATCGATGCAGTCTCACTTTTTTGTCCAGTAATAATGCCTCAGGCCTCAATGGCCTCAATCCGGACCCAGGAACTTTACACTGGGAAGCACTGTGTACAGTGTTCTCATGCGCTCAGAGGGTGCAGCTTTAGCTTGAACCTGCCTAGAAGAGAAGAAGATTCAAGGAAAGATCCGGTATAGCCGGAATGTATCGTGTACATCCAAAACCATACAACTAAAACAACCGCCAGCGTTGGGCATCAGCCGCACATGTACCGTCAAACCATCGTGTGTGGCATTGTGTATAGCACTCGATGTCGCACCCGTAGCCGAGAGTGCGTTTTGGTGTGCCCAAATACACGTTAGAAAACCTTCGGCGCTTCTCGTCATCACGATCACAGGATCCTGAGGGGTCGAACGAGAAATGGGCTAGCCTTGGCGTTGCCAGTGGCATCGAAAATTGGCTCTAACGAGTAACTAACCGCTCTCGTAAATTTGTCGGCCTGATTGCCGCACCCTACAACGTGCAAGGGCAAGTCTAGAGTGACATTTACGCCACAACCGAGGGGGAAAAAAAATTACGGCAGAACAAATCGGTGATAGCGCTAATCGAGAGAGCAGGGAGCAGGAGGCAGGGAGTCCATGCAGGCCGCCAGACGACGCCACGGATACATCGGTCGGATGCATTGTGCGAATTGTTCGGATATTCCCGTTCGGTTATTGTGAGGAAAGCCGACGTTCCAGACCCGTGTTATTTCATTTTTCAGTTACTGCACGGGGCTGCGGAAAATGAGTCACGTTTCAGAAAATTCTCGCTACTCAATTTGTCGTCTGAGGAGAAGGCAGGCAATGGTCAACCCCTTTGACTTTCACTGCACCTCGCAACAGCAGCTCGATAGCCCACATCGCCTAGTCGTGAACACAATCACAAGCATCGTAGCCACAAACGATTGACGATAGTATCTTAACACTGCTGTGAGAAACCCGCATCCACCCAATACCATCTGAGCACTATTTTGGCGAACATAGACGGGGCTTGGATGAATAATTGCTCGAGGAGAACACCACAGCGATGGCTAGACTATCTCGACGACAATCTTTCCGCTTTCAGAGGGGCAATCAAAATCAGCAAATCCTCAATTGGCTCAAATATACACACATGTTTTGATCGGCCTCCATAACCCGAGTGGCTTCTCTGATATCCGTCCACGGGTACACCTACCCGTTATTGAGAAAAGAGTCATTTCATGGTGTTGATGGGATATGCAGGGTCGTCAGCTTGCCTTGTGAATGTATGTCCGAATTGGACCATTTCCTTCACTCCCAGTGAAAAAACACAATAACTCGCCAAATCTCAGCATCACATAGGAAGTTAGACCATGTCAAGAACAATCAGGAAGAGGTGGCTGACCTCTTGAAAACTTCTGATTTATAATCTGTTGATCTTGAGCGCAAGGTAGAGCCTTGAATGCGGAGGCGCTTCGCAAGGATGGGACGAAGATCCAAACTGGATATCTCAAAGCCTAAGCACGCGTTTCGTCATAGGGATGAGTTCTGCACAGGTCGCATAACAATGTGCGTGATACTAGCGCACCGCTTATGAGGGAGAGCATGGTCATACGACCATCCATTGCCAGTGCATCAAGATTTCGGCTGAAATGCGCCTGACCGACAGTATCAATAATAAGGTCGACCCCTTTGCCGCCTGTCGCGTCATTTGTAACATTCACAAAGTTTTCTTTCTTATAATTGGCAGCATGTGTGGCACCGGCCGGGAGGGATAGAAGAAAATCGAGCTTGTCCGTCGTAGATGCTGTCACGATGATAGTTCGCCTAATATCTAGAGCGGTCAAAAAGAAGCTAGAAGAGAAGACAGGGTGTATTGCGCAGGCCAACTTACGCGCCATAGAACCGCGCAAGCTGAACGGCGGCAATCCCTACGCCCGAAGCGGCTGCATGGACAAGGACATCCTCTCCGCGCTTGATGTCGCCAACCAGGGCTAGAGCCTGAAAGGCTTCCGTGCAGCTCAGCGTTGGAACCTGGTTGAGCATATGAACGAACTTGAGACTCACCTGTGATGAATGCCTCGGGGATGCTTGCGGCCTCTACCCATGACAGTTGCGGAGGCTTGGCAAGAATGTGGGTTTCAATCACGGCAATGAACTCTGCGTAAGCCCCCTAATTCTAACTTCAGCCGGCTAGCAATCCACTTCTCACCTGCGCAGACTTACCCCGGATGCGAGGCCCAGGACTTCATCACCAATCGTCCATCTTGTCGATGTGTTGGGGCCAAGAGCGACAATACGTCCAGAGAATTCCACACCCAGAATCTCTGACGTGCCTGAAGGAGGAGGGTAGAAACCCTTGCGTTGTGAAATATCCATACGATTCAACGCAAACGCCGCGATCTGACGAAATGTTGCGCGATGATGTGAGGGAACGTTTGCTCGGAGCTCTACATTACGTGCCTTGACAAGCACCTCCTGCGACTTCAGCGTGGGGATGTCCGTTTCGCCGATGTAGAGATTATCAAGGGGACCGATTCCATCCTTGACGAGGATTGCTCGCATCTTCTCCATGATCGTTTTGAGAGATAGAGATGAGTTGTGTCAGTGTCAGCATTATGAATCGTGATACGCGTCATGCTCCGCTGATGTGAAATTTGGAGGGGCTTTAATTTTCACCCTCCTGCAAGCTTCTTGTACAAATTTACGGTAGTGATATATCATATCATACGGAGCGGCTTTCAACGTTTCGTGTAGCTGTAGAAAGGTGGAAGGAGCGAAGAAAGAAATAAAACACAGAAGGGTGAACCAGCGACCAGCGAGGATCACCACGGAACCGTTGACCGGTGAATAAGATTAATACCAGGGCTAACGGATTCTTGACTTGACTTGACTACATAGCCAGACGCGCACCATGGACTATTCCAGAAGTATTCGGCCAGCCGCGACCCGTCGAAGGAATCGACTCTCAGACGCGCTATGGTTACGGCTCGAGCAACAAAGATGGCTCAAGCTCAGTTCGGTGATGGCAGCAGCTGAGCCCTCAGTCAGAGAAATGCACGCCTTGGCCCGTGGACGGACCGCCTGCGTGGCGCGGTCGTTTTAAAGTTGCCTTGTGATGAGTTGTTAGTGGAGATAGGAAGTGATGCATGAGCTCGATCCTCCCTGATGACCCTTGAAATGAGTGAAAACGAATGGAATAGAGACGGATGAATCTTGATCGAGTGAGCAGAGCCCACCAACTCTTACACCCATCAACGTCCATCGCAGTTGTCGGGTGTTTCACACGCATCAGCGAAATTTACAATTCGGACGAAAGGAGGGCCATCGAGGTTTTACGCAAATCAGCCAATCACTGCGGCCAGTTCACAGTTGAGCTTCACTTCACTCAGATTTTAATTATACTTTGTGACTTGATTGCTCAGCCTCAGCATTGACCCATTCGGGTACAAACTGATTTTTGGGTCATTGTCTGCAAGAACTGTACATCATTAGCATACGAAGACAGGCGATAAAACGAGTGTGGCAAGGAACAGCACCACTGATTCTATGGAAATGGGTGTAGGAACATGAGAACGAGATAGTGTATGTGGAACAGGGACAGGTGAAACTTCGGAGGCTTGGCAAAGAAAAGGGATGGACCCAAAGCGAGTCGAGTGCGAGTGCACCTGAGTGGCACCTAGTCGGGTTCTGAAATCACAACAGGATAGTGAGGGTCAGTTCCCAGCGTACCCGAAGATGCCAGTCATGACATCAAGACCAAACCCGCCTGCTCGCGAATATCAGCCGTCCTTCGCCTGACTCCCGCGAACCATTCCTTCGCGCGGATGGCACGGTGCTCCGTTTCTTCCGCACCTCGCACCTCTCTCGAACGCTCGTCCATTGCAACACGAAAACGTTCCTTCAAATCCCACGACGCGAGGCGAAGCACCTTGCGTGTCTCGCGCGCGACCCTTGCGGCATGGGCATTTGCGAACAGTTCCTCTCGAAGTCCTGTGCTGGTTCCAGGCGTGCTGAGGGTATTCCGAATACGCCGGCCAACCGTGCGTGGAACTGAACTCGGCAGCTCGAGGACGAAGTATGCAGTCGCGCCCATGATAAATGCCCCAAATACCGGTGCCGCCCATTTATGCGTAGCTTCGTGGGAAAGCACGTCGGCAATGCGCACAGCACCTTCTACGAATGCGCGAGCACTGACAACCTGACCGCCGATCATCGTGACCACACCAATACCGACGGACATGATACTGAGCGCGCTCGGTCCCTTCTCGCCCTCGCTGTTCTCCTTGTTGTCTCCGAAATATACCCAGAAATGGTGTGGGATATCGAATAGGTCGAAAAACGTTGGCTGGTTCATTTCTGGGCGCGCGGCGAGGCCGATTCCTAGTCCGAGCGTACCGCCAGCGACGACGAGGCTATCTCGACGAATCTTGCGCTTGCCGTCACGAGTACGACGGGTGCTGAACATTGCCTCGGGCATGAATACGCGACGAGAGCGCTCGACGTCAGCCGGGAGATGCTCCTCGCCAAGTGCGAGAACCTGCTGAACACCAACAGTCGTTATGATACGTGCCTCTTCTTCTGCGCGTTTGACTGCCAAGTCAAGACTCGTAAGGAGTGCGCTGCGCACATCCCGCACATAGTCCCATAGATAGAGTAAACCAGGGTACGAAGGCATCCGCACTGACGAGAATTCTACTCCAGGTAGGCCCTGACCGATCCGATCGAGCGCCTCCGCGAGCACGGACAGTGTCTTGTTACTTGCCTCGTGCGCCCCCTGCTCTTCCACGACCTCCAACGCATCTTCAAGCACTCCTCGGCTTGTTTTCATCCTGTCCAGAACGGGGAGAGCGACATCAAGATCACTCTTGGCGCGCACGATCTCCTCCTGTGCTACAATGGCATTTGCACCAACGAGGAGCTCAATATCCGAGAGCAAGTTTGACAGATATGTCGAGACGGGATTGAGCTTTGATTTGGCGCGCTTGAACAACACGAACGATCGCAGGGAACCTTCGAGGTCCTCAAACGAACGGTCATCATTGCCTGCAAGCGAGTCGACAAAGTGCACTAGGTCGTTTGCGTCTTCGTATGTGCGAGGACTCAGTTCCCTGATTTGCTCGAGCACCATGCGTCGGCACTTTTCTTTGTTTTTGATCTGATCAAACTTGTTGACTACGATAAAAAGGTATGCCTTCTCGTTGCTCGCAATCCTGAGGAAGCTCTGGGCCGATTCCGTGAGATGATTCTCCGCGGAAACAACGAAGACAATGACGTCAATCTCTTCCTGTCGGGCAAACAGCGCGGTGGTTTTAAGACGGTCACGATTGAGACCAGGGGCATCTATGAGGGTGATATCCACGACGCCATTGTTCAGAAGGGATTCGCTGAGCGGCCGAGAATCATTGAGGTAAAGCTTGAGCATCCCCCGCGAGCTTTCCCCGTCATCCATGACGCTGTCTAGATTGTTGATACTGGCGCGCTTGTATGTCGACTCGTCGTCGATGTTGTAGTTCGCTACATCCTTGACAACGTGTACTTCTTCCACATTGCCGTTTTCCGAAAAGTCATGTACTTCGCAGAACGTTGTTGTGCATGGTTGCTGATCAACTGGCATGATTGCGCGCCGCAGGAGAGCGTTGACAAAGGTCGACTTGCCAGCATTCAAATCACCTGTGACGAGGACCTTGGACGAAGTATCCTCTACGCGGGCGCGTAGCTTGTCGATATGCTGCATTGAGACCCCCAAGCATTCATCCACGAGGTTAGCGATCGAAACTTTCTCCAGTTGTGAGACCAAAGCCCCCGCTCGTGCAGACGAGCCAGGAGCACCGAGGTTGAGATCGAGACGGACCACCTGGAACTCGGAAGACTCGGAGTCAGGGCGGAGGCACGTGGAAGCACCGGAATCCGACGGGAACTCGTCGACGGCGTCCTCCTGAGCATCCGAGTTCGAGGCGAGGGAAAGAGAACGGGTGAAACTTCTTTCAAGAATGACGTCGGTTTCTGAGGATGGATCGTCCGCGAACGAAAGATAATGGGGCACGCCGCGGCGTTTGGGAGAGGGCTCAACCACATCGGACTTGACTCGCAACCTTGGATAGCGGGTTGTCCAAGAATCTTTGTTAAAGAGTCGGATATCAGATAAAAGGGATTTTGTGGCGCTGAGTCCACCGAGTAGACTTGAAGAATGTGGGTTATGCACTGATCAAAGTAACAGTAACAGACGACGGGAACTCACTGGTGTTTCTGTTCGACATATGTCTCCTGGACGGACCGAAGAGGGCGGGATGCCTCTTCCATTGCAGCCACTTTTAATGCAAAGTGAGATTGTGGATTGTACCAATCACGTCGTAGAGTGTCGTCGTCGTCGCCGTGGTCGGTGTCGGTAGTAAATGGCGAACACCAACATATACAAATAGCTGGTCAACAGAACGTTACATAATCACACCCATTCACTCTCATCCATCGGACATCTCAATGACATCGTGTACATCACCTTAATGTGCTGTAACATGATTCTGACCCGGCCGATGTAGGGGAAAGGGACAGTACCGCCCTGCAGTGCTAGAACATTAGGGTGCTTTCATACGCCTGCACCTTCCGCCGAGTGATAATACGTCGCCTCTAGTCGTGATCTGACATAATCACCCGCGGTCACAACCTCGTATTTGGCAGGAAAGTCATCCGAGACGCAGCTGGGCAGCACCTGAGCTCGTACCATCAGCGAAACGTAAATACTCCAAAGCAAAGTCTAAACTGGCCTCGAGTGGCACATTATAATCTGTGCCGAAGAACAGCGGAATAGAATAGCGCGAAACACCAGAACGATTAATGGCACGATGCACTGTGGATCGGAACACGTCGTCTTTTGCATGTGAGTGGTCCCATGGCTCAGATGAGACGAGGCTAACTGAAACGCACTCGTCCAGCGTGCAAACTGGTCTCCGAGACTGAAGGGCGATAAGAGAGGGGACAATGAATGAAGAAGGGAAATCAACTCACTTGACGACAAGCGAACTTGGAACGGGAACCGCGGTGATCCACCGCCCAGCTGCATTCAATACTTGTAGGGCACTGATGTCATCTTGCTGCCACAAAATTGTGAAGCACTGCCGAGACCATCAGCAGCCATCTAGAGTCCACACCACTCGGGGTTTAAGGAGGAATACCTCGTAACTGGTTATTATCCTCGATTAACCTAACAGCCCTTTAATTATCTCGTCGCTCACGTACTCTGTGTGAGCACCGATGCCAATGGTGCGGTCATCAACAATGCATGTTTGAGGCGGATAATAAAGCAAGCGCATGATCGCCGCTGGTTTTGTTATCTGTCCAACCACTCATTACGATGGATAATAAATGAGTGACAGGTATATATGACCTTGTCGGCGAAAAAATCCTCGGGTAGGTCCAGGGCGAGCGCGAACAAGGGAAATAGATACTGTCCAAGGCGTACAGCTGCATGGCTGACCCCAAGTATCTATCAAAGTCTGCAAGAGAAGAGAAGAAACCCATAAGATTACTCACTAATATTCAAGCACTGCCCGCCGGAAACCGGGGAGGAGCTCGTCGTCTGGCCAAACATTTTCGCCTGCCATGAAGCCATCTTCAAACAACGACCGAACCGTGCCCGAGCTCGGATCCTCCCACCCTAAGTCAAATCCCTCGTGAAGATCGCCACGATTCTCCGGATTGGTGTTTTCACCGAGTAGCGCAGTGTACCCCTTGAAATTCTTACTCTTGTGAATGTCCAACTACGAAACGACATAGCAACGTGTCAACGAAAGATCCATACGGTATGGGTGCGATGAACATCCGTACTTCCAATTTTGTTGACTCTGAGAGGGCGAAGAAATTTTGGGCAGCGGTGAACGCCCCAGATATGGTTGAGTCTAGTATACCATGCCCTGTGACTGACATGGATGAATATCATGACGCCAAAAAACTTCGCACTGCGGACGAACTGTAAAAGAAGCCAGAATTTATTGATGCATCTCGGATCTTGTCTGCGATGTCTCTCTTAATCACCGCGTCTTGTGAACACGCGCCCCTTAGGTCGCTTTGATGGGATTAAGCATCAATGGCCCAGCAAGCACTCGACTAGGCACCTCGCTCTGGATGGACCAACTCACATTACAGGGATTTCATCCAACGTACCCTCTGCCCTCATTTTTTCTATGACTGAAGGTTTAGGTTTGTTAAGAACGTCTGGGCTATTTGACATAACTGCGGCCATGCCGTGCGCACTGCTGAAGACGGGTTTTCTCCGATGGCACGGAAGACTTGGTGATGTAAAATGATTTCGTAATTGATCTCGTTATCAGATTGATTTCACATGTATGCATTTTTGTAAATGCAACAGATTTGTATGTTCCATTTTGTCATGGTCTCATATGATCATGTATAAGGTCATAAAACCTACTTACAGTATGTTGGAAAATTGGGAGGCCATTATAATGGCCTCCCAATTATGAAGCCCATAGTGTACTTGTGCTTTTAGCTATGACCCCTTGCACCCTTGATTGTGGATTCTTCTACCAGGTTATGGGCCCTGCTTGTTGCCATTGATCAAACAAATATGCTCATTTTTTTCAACAATATGATCAATGATCTGAAAATTCCCATTGAGACATTAGCCTCTGTAACTTTGAAAAGTGGTCTCAAGTCTAATCACAACCAGCCCTAAAGCACCCTTGATCACACAAGTCACATGGTTTGGACCCTTCCTATGGTCAGCATCATTTACTAAGGCATTACCCATTAGTGCTTCAAGGTCCAGTCTGGTCTGTTGCAGTTGTCCAACAGTTGCTAGACTGGTTGTAACTGGTCTCACAATGGACCAGTTCAGATCAGTTTACAACTGGTCCAGACTATGTGTCAATGCATATTATTACTACAAAACACCCTGTGAGCAGAGGCTCACAGTGGCACAGGGGTGTGCTACATAATAATAAAGAACAGGGATCTTCCTGTGACTGTGGCAGAGGTTGAGCTGGCCAAGCTGACAGGTGGAAGACTCAATGGAGATGCTTGAGGGCCCTTTTACCAACCGAGAATTCTTGAATCTTGAACTTGAACTTGGATTTCGGGATTTTCCAGGAGTGTTACACCATTTTCCTTTTATGCTTACTTCTTACCTTTTGCTATGGACTGCTTGCTTTCGTACGTCCCTTTACTTACTGGTCTCGTGATCTCTTATGTCTTGTGATCCTTTCTGTGTTATCATGTGATCCATACATGTCCAGGTAACACTGGATTGCTGTTACTTTCCTTTGTTTGGTTCTCTTTCCATTTATATTCACTTCTTAGTTTTGACTGTGCAATGCTGCGCACTTACTGTGCAGCACAGTTACTTGGTTCTGACTCATTTGTGGCCTCATTCCTATGACTCCTACTTATTATGACTCCTACTATACTAGTAGCACAGTCAAAGCGCAGCTATTGCTGCACTTCTCCTGTATATATAAGCTCAGTACTTTGTGACCAAAGCCCTAAGCTTGGTCTCTTGTAGAATCCAACCTACTCTTGTCCAACATATTTGCCTGCAACCCACTTTGCTCCTAATCCTCAAACCACATCCACCTCTCCATTTCATCAACTCTTCACACACACACACCATCCACCATCTACTCTTCACCTCTCCCTTCCTCCCCTAAGAGTCTCTCTTCACTCTACTGAGAAGAGCTCTCCTCCTTTAAGACCTACCTTCCTCTACTCTCTCTCTCTCTGCGTTGTTCAAGGTCTCTGACGGACTTGAACGCATATAGCTAGTGACACCAGCCCTAGTCTATCCCATTATAAACTTACCCTAGCTTCTCAACAGACTGAGTTGTACTAGGAAGGGTCTATTGGCCATAACCTGTTTAGCATAAAACACTTTGACTGCTGCAGGGATCTTTACTCATTACCACAGGAACCGGCCTGTTTCTTGAACACATCTCTACTATTGACTTGTCTTTACGCTTGAGAACTGACACGGCTAGTTACCATGACAAGGAGTGACAGGAGTGACAGGAGTGATGTAAGTGATATGATGTATATAATAAATTAATATGCATTTTTTTCTGTTGTCATTTGCATATTCACATATACAGGGTTACACATGATGTGTCAGTGTCAAACTCAGAGTCGAGCATTCCAACTTGAGCTCAACATCTGGGTGCTTGCAGCCCCATCTTCACCAGAGCTGCACATACAAAATTTGCACAAAGATGTGCACCCACACATTGGTGACACATATTCAGCCTTAATGACATGCTTGCAAAACCCCACTTGGAAGGAGTGGAAGGAAGGGTTAGAAAAATATTTTACATATCACATGTAAACCCAGCAAATCACACCAAAAAATAACTCATATTTGAAATAGACTCATGTTAGTTTATTATGTCAATTACATCACACCTGTCATTCCTGTCATTCCCAGAAAATCCCAAAATCCAAGTTCAAGTTCAAGATTCAAGAATTCTCAGTTGGTAAAAGGGGCCTTACCTTCTTGGCCAACTTTGACTTGGAGCTGAAACACCAGGCAGGGGCAAGGAATAAAGCAGATGCCCTGTCTAGGAGACCTGACCTTGACAATGGACAAGGGGATAAAGAAGAAGTGGTCACATTACCTGGCCACCTTTTTATTCAAGTAATGCATACTGCTGCATTAGAAGAATGGATAAAGAACCAACAAAGACACCAACTAAAGTTACTTGATTAGGTACAGAGACACCAACTGGAGAAGCGACATAGCTTATGGTAGAAGAATGAAGCCTTGGTGGTTACAGGTGATGAAGGGACCCACAGGATGTTACTGGAACAGTATCATGACAGTCCCACAGCAGGACATCCAGGGAAAGCTAAGATGTTACTGGGAATGATGCAATACTACTGGTGGCCCACCATGAGGCATTTATGTTGGACATGCAGCCGCTTAGTGCCACACAAATGGACAATGCGGACTGTACGTGTAAATAATTAGAATAATTTAGTTATCGTGTTCATTTCCTCAGTCTTTTACACACAAGACTGAGGTCAGTACTACACATTCCTTTACACTCCTTTAAGCTAATACTTTACATAGCTATCATTCCTATAGCTTCAACAGATTATGAGACCTGACCATCCCTGACATCACAAACTCCCACCAGCTTCCAAAATGTGTAACGAAACACCATGAGCACCCCCACAGCAACTGCAATCATCATGCCCTTGAGAGGCAGCCATGCTCCTACTGTAGGGGCCATGGGAAAACATTACATGGGCAGCCAACACAGCTACAACAGACCACTCTTTGAAGGTGGTACAGTCACATACACACAATGGAAAGCTAAAATAGAGGCAGTATTCAAAGTAAATGGTTTAATGGAAATCTTAAAACAGACATACTCAAAACCAGACCTCAGCAATGACCCAAGTGGCTTTGCCAACTGGGAGCAGAAAGATTGCAAAGTGCATACCCACATTTTACTCACATTAAAATGGCATGCTCTCAACACTGCCCTAGGCATTGCTGGAGCCAAAAATACTTGGGATGAGATTGCAAAACATTTTTCAGGGAAGGGCAAGCAACACATTGCACATTTATTGATGGACCTATACCGGGTCACTTTCTCCAAAAGTGAACCCAGGGCTCCTCAAATCATTCGACTGCTGCACACCGCCAGAACCCTTGAGAGACTCAGTTACCTAATAGATGAGAAAGTCCTCATCTGGATGCTGATCCTCGCACTACCAGAAAAGATGGCCAATCTCAAGGCCACTCTCCACTCGATGCTGCCTGGCCATCTAATGGCTGAGCATGTCATGGACCACATCCTCCACAAGGAGCATTGGATCCAATTGACCCGTGACACAGCCACATCTCACATTGCAAAGGCACCCCAAAAGGGGAAGGACCAGGAAGTGCACAGCAAAAAAAGCACAATCAAGTGCACCCACTGCAGACACAGGGGGCACAACACAACTGAATGCTGGAAAATTCATGGGAAACTGCAGGACAAAGCAGCAGCAGCAGCAGCAACAACTGGCATGAGTGCACACAATGCAGCAATGCCCATGCCTGCTAGGACTGGCACAAGCACACCTGACATACCAGTGACACACACAGACCAGCCACCAGCCAGCACTGCCATCGCATATGTCCCAATTCCACATAACAGCACCTTATTATATCAGGCAGTTGTAGATGAGCCAATCCATGTGGCCATGACTCAGCAGCAGCTCTGAGCTGCCAATCTTGGAGATGGCTGGCTCCTTGACTCTGGAGCCTCGCACATCATGACACCTCATTATGATTGGTTCATACACCTCACCCCACTCACATCACCCATTCTAGTTGCCTTAGGAAATGATAGAGCCATAACCGCCACCGGAACTGGGCAAATACGAGTCTGGATGCATGCAAACGGCACACAGAGTATTGCGATACTCCATGACATCCTGTACATCCCAGACCTTGAAGGGAACCTCTTATTGGTCTCCCACTTCACCCAACACAGGGTGGCAGTGCAATTCCAGGGAGAGACATGTGGAATATATGACAAGAACCAATTGATATGTGAGGGAATGTTACATGAAAGCTTGTACATCATGGCCATGCAAACAGCCAAACCCAAGTCAGCATGCACAGCGATGCTAGACCAATGCCTTGCAGAACATGGCCACAAAACTGAAGCTGTGCTTACTGCATGCATGACGATCTTCCAGGCCTCCTCGGACACATGCTCTGAACAGGTTGCGACCTGGACAAACAATAAGCCATGGAGGACACATGCTGGGGGGCTGAAGCACGAGTTGAAAGTGCCCCAGCACATTGAGCTGCACACTGCACGCATTGAGCCCAAGACTGGCCAACACTTGAAGAGCCTCCAATTAGATGGAGGGGGCAATCACACCAGGCAAGAAGCACAAACATCCCTAGCTGAAAGGGGATGCATGCATCAAATTAACACCCCAGGTATGCCACAACACATCAAAGTCACAGAACGTGCAACCTGGACACCTCTTAATAGGGTCTGGGTGATGTGTACAGATGCAAAACCATCCACATGCACCTTGGACAACTTGACACTCAAAGAGGCAGGGAGCAGGGACAACCCCGACTCCTCTTGGCTGCATGTCCTCAGAACACACGCATCCGTGCACGCCCTGGAGATGAGACTCACTAAACTGACCCAAAGATTGCTGGTGCATGCATTCCCAGGCCACACAGCTACCCAACAGGCACACAAGCCTGACCATTACACCACCCACCGCATCCTTGAACCCCACAACATCATATTTGATGAAGGGGGCCCCACATTGTGCATTGAGCGTGGGGTCCTCAAATTCGACAATGCAGCCAAAAGCGCCAGAGATGGGGAAATGAGAGCAAGATTGAGGGGGTGGCAAAGATGGAACCAGTGGACAGTGCAGAACAGCAGCCACATGCAAAGCTGCAAGGCATCGGAGCAGGCAGGGTTCTGCCCATCCAGCCTGAAACAGGCGGACAATGTGGAGCAGGTGCTGCACGCCAAACCACAAAGTGTTGGAGCAGGCAATGCCCTGCCCATTAAGCCTGCAGCACCACATAGTCAGCCTACAAATCACATCTCACCTGCACGATCCACCATGGAACAATCAAAGTGCACCACATGCATGCTCACACCCAACCAAGGCAATGACATGGAGGAATCAAATGAAGGAGAAGCGGAAAAGGCATTGCATGCCAAACCACAAGACACACAGCTGCAATGCGATAACAACACACCTAAGGACCAAGCTTCCTCACAACCTGAAATGTGCCCAAAATGTGCCACTCGCACACCCATCCACAACAAGGATGCTCGCCATTCCCCCATTCTGCATGAGCACTGAATGAAATGTACTGAGAGCAGGAAAATGCGGCACACAAAAATTTAGCCATTAACCCCAAGTCCTATGCTGAGGTGACAACCTGTGCAGATTCTGCTGAATGGGCAAAGGTGTGCAACAAAGAGACCTTCCTAATAAAGAGGGGGTCAAACCACAAAAACTAAAAATGCAAGGCCTGCGTCATCATGCAGGGACTCACCCAAGTCGAGGGAAACGACCCCAACAACATCATGCCCCCATTGAACTGGCACTCTCTTGCAACACCCTGGCTCTCACCACAGAATGATGCTCAGAAGCCCATCATATGGAACTCAAGTCCGCCTGCCACAATGGAGAGCTGATGGACAAGATCCTCTTGAAAGTGTGCCCAGGGAATAACCATCAATACATGTGCAAATGTGTGACCCAGTATGCCCAAGGTATGAGCAATCACCACCCGACCTTCCAGCATGACTCCAGCACCCAGCCAATCCTGGTCAGATATGTTGACCCTGACTGGACCAGCAAAGCCCACTTTGGACTTTGTCTTCACGTTGAGAGGTGGAGCCATAAACTGGAGCTAAAAGGAACAAGCCCCAGTTGCACCCTTGAGCACCGAGGCAGAGCACACCATGGGCACATGCACTGCCAATGAAGCCGTCAGGCTAAGGCAATTACTCACCGGATTGGGCCAAGAGACCCATCCTCTCACAATCCCCCATATTGACAACCAGTCAACCTTTGCCATCACCAGGAAAACTGAGCCCCAGGACCACACCAAACACACCAAGGTCCAACAACAGTTCTTGCAGCAGAAACTTGACTTGCAGTGGATCGATCTCACCTACACTCCACCAGAAGAGTCAATAGCCAATGTATTGAAAAAGGGTCCTAACTGCGAGAAGCACAAAGGTCTCGCGATGGGGAAATGCAAGGGAGCATGCACCACTCAGGCTGAGGGGGCATGTTGGATGTGCAGCCACTTAGTGCTGCGCAAACGGACAATCCAGACTGTACATGTAAATAATTAGAATAATTTAGTTATCATGTTCGTTTACCCAGTCTTTTACACACAAGACTGAGGTCAGTACTACACATTCCTTTACACTCCTTTAAGCTAATACTTTACATAGCTATCATTCCTATAGGTTAGATAACCAACCAATATAGTCTTTTACACACAAGACTGAGCTATCATTCCTATAGCTTCAACAGTTTTGTCAATTGATATGTGGAAGGATGTGCAGTTTGCCAAAGTAACAAGTCAAACACTCATCTGAGTCAACCTCCCCTGTATCCCATACCACCAGAAGAAGGGGAAACCCCCTTCTCAACTGTCAGCATGGACTTTGTGGTCAAATTGTTGAAGTCGAAAGGATATGACGGTACAGTGACCCAAAAAACTGTTCAAATGTTTTGTACATTTTCATTGTATTAACCATATCTAGAGAACCACTGCAGCTGATAACATGTTAGTGGGCTTGTTTTAAAGCTCTACATCATAGCTTTGTAATACAATACTATATATCCTATGAACATAATTATGTAAGAAGATATAAGGTATTTCTTCCAGTGTATCCATTTGAACAGTTTTTTTGCCTTGGAATCTAAATAGGGTATATGCCAAACATCAGTAGTTTGTGTATCCTCCATTTGCTTTGAACACCTCTTCCACCCTCCTAGGCATACATTCTATCAAATTCTGCACAACAGTATGATCAATGGCCTCCCATTCCAGCTGTGTGCACTCCCAAAGTTCATTGATTCCCTTAGGGGGTGTTGGATAAGCTGCAAGCTTCTTTTTGAGATGAGCCCAAAGATGCTCAATAGGATTGAGGTCTGGGGATTGAGCTGGCCAGTCCATGACCTGAATTCTGTGGTCTTGGAACCAAGATGTGGCAAGCCTGCTCTTGTGGATAGAGGCATTGTCCTGTTGAAAGAGGGTATCTTTGCATTTCTTCTTGAACTACTTGATAGATGCAAGTAGTTCATCCTCCAAAATGCTGCAATAAAGTTCAGCATCCATCCTTCCATCAATCTTTGCTGCATGCCCAACTCCTTCCCAAGACATGCAGCCCCACAACATCAAGGAACCTCCTCCATGTTTGACTGTTGGCTGAACAAGGCATTCAGAAAGGTGCTCTCCTCTTTTTTTCCAAGCCCATTTCTTGCCATCTGAGCCCATACAATTGATTTTGGTCTCATCTGACCAAATTACCCTCTTTCAGTCCTCCACAGTCCAGTATAGGTACTTTTCTGCAAAGTCCTTTCTGGCCCTATAGTGACTTGGTTTAAGGTAAGGCCTCTTCTTCTTTGTAACTGCCTTCAAGCCTGCCTTGTTAAGGTAGTTTCAAATGGTCTGATTGGAGATAGTGGACTCTTTGATGATCTCCAACCTTCTAGCAACCTGAGGAGCAGTATCTGCTTCTCCAGAGCTAAGAAGGTGTGTGGCAAAGCAGATGTCAAGGTCAGAGAGCTTGGAAGGACAACCTCCAGAGGACTTTGGAAGGTCAGGAAGGTATTTCTGGAAAATGTTGGTGATTGAACCAATGCTTCTGTGTGCTGCCTTGGCAATGTTACTAACTGAATGGTTGGCCTGGAGAAGGGAGATAACGTAGTTGACTTCATGAGGAAGAAGAGACTTCATGATGTTGTTGGTGAAGAAGAAGCAGCTTTTTTGGCTTATTTGCACATGGTTTGAGTTTATTATAGGTCACATGACCTCCATGTTCAATTTTAGCCCTCTGGGGAAAGAATATGAATCTCAATCTGAGAAATAATGAATTCACTAACCAAGGCCAAAAAACTGTTCAAATGGGTACACCAGCAAACATACCTTATATCTTCCTAAATAATTATGCTTATGCTGTATAAAGTATACCATTACAAAGCTATGATGTAGAGCTTGAAAACAAACCTAGTTACATATTATTATCTGCAGTGGTTCTCTAGATATGGTTAATACAATGAAAATGTACAAAACATT
The DNA here is from genome assembly GCA_025769875.1 of Russula earlei. Classification (NCBI taxonomy): domain Eukaryota; kingdom Fungi; phylum Basidiomycota; class Agaricomycetes; order Russulales; family Russulaceae; genus Russula; species Russula earlei. The sequence goes on along the minus strand of JAGFNK010000112.1, from coordinate 83,639 downwards.
TGAACAGTTTTTTGGGTCACTGTATACTAACTGTCACCAACCATGATTGTAACAAGGGCATCACCTTGCTTTCTTGCAAAGAAGAAATGGACACAGAAGAGCTAGCACAGCTCTACAAGGACCAAATATTCCACTTTGTGGGAGTACCAAGCAAAATCATATCTGATCACAACAAGCTAATAAGTTCCAAGTTTATTAGGGAACTTTGTGACCAGCTGCATATTAAACAGAATATCAGCACTGCCTACCATCCCCAGACAGATAGACAATCAGAATGGACAAATCAGATGATGGAAACGTCACTCAGGATCTTTTGCAACCACCAACAAGATGACTGGGTGGACTGGCTGCCTCTGGTGCAATACACAATGAATTCTAATGTTTCAGAGACAACCAAGCAGTCCCCTTTCTTCTTATGGATGAGGTTTATGCCCAGAGCACACCAGCCAAATTTGGGAAGCAAGATACCAAGAATAGACAATTGGAAAGTTTGAATCCAGGAAGTGAGATCACAGGCACAAGAAGCAATGAAGATCACTTCCCTAATGTGGAAGCAAAGAGGAAGTTTCCAACCTTATCAGAAGGGAGAAAGGGTATGGCTTGACAGCACCAACCTAAAAATGACACATCCTACAGTGAAAACTACACCCAAAATGATATGGGCTTTTTGAAATCACAGAAGTGATTAGCCCTGTGACATACAGATTGGATCTCCCTAGCTGCTGGAGGATCCATAATGTGTTTCATGCATCCCTATTGACCCCTTAAAAGGAAACTGAGGAACATGGGGCCAATTACACCAATCCAGAAGTGGAAATGGTGGAAGGAGAGGAGGAATTGTTACACCATTTTCCTTTTACGTTTACTTCTTACCTTTTGCTATGAACTGCCTGCTTGCGTACGTCCCTTTAATTACTGGTCTTGTGATCTCTTACGTCTTGTGATCCTTTCTGTGTTATCATGTGATCCATACACGTCCAGGTAACACTGGATTGCTGTTACTTTCCCTTTGTTTGGTTCTCTTTCCATTTATGTTCACTTCTTAGTTTCGACTGTGCAATGCTGCGCACCTACTGTGCAGCACAGTTACTTGGTTCTGACTCATTCGTGGCCTCATTCCTATGACTCCTACTTATTATGACTCCTACTATACTAGTAGCACAGTCAAAGCGCAGCTATTGCTGCGCTTCTCCTGTATATATAAGCTCAGTACTTTGTGACCAAAGCCCTAAGCTTGGTCTCTTGTAGAATCCAACCTACTCTTGTCCAAACATATTCACCTGCAACCCAATTCACTCTCACAAACTTAACTCACAACTACCTCTCCATTTCATCAACTCTCAATGCACCATCCACCATCTACTCTTCGCCTTTCCCTTCCTTTCCTAAGAGTCTCTCTTCACTCTCCTGAGAAGAGCTCTCCTCCTTTAAGACCTACCTTCCTCTACTCTCTCTGCGTTGTTCAAGGTCCCGACGGACTTGAACGCATATAGCTAGTGGAACCAGCCCTAGTCTATCCCATTACAAACTTACCCTAGCTTCTCAACGGACCGAGTCGTACTAGGAAGGGTCTATTGGCCATAACCTGTTTAGCATAAAACACTTCGACCGCTGCAGGGATCCTTACTCATTATACATGGGAACCAGCCCGTTTCTTGAACACCTCTCTATCATCGACTTGCTTTCTGCTTGTGAACTGACACGGCTAGTTACCGTGACAGGAATACAAAGTAGCAACAATTTTAGGTCTGAGATGAATTGGAAGGAGGAAATGACTAGAGTACCAAGTCCAGTGGGAAGGGTACTCCAAAGCCCATGATTCTTGGGAGCCAGTTGAGAATATCAAAGCATCTAGACTAATAGAGGAATACCACAGAAAGATCCCTGCTGCCATACAGGTTATAAGAGTCCATAGAAGGATGCCCTCTATTCCCTCACCCCCACATTGATGCTCACACATGTCTCAAACTCCCACTAATGAAATCATTCCCCAGTCTGACCTCTCTGGAGCAGAGGGGCCACTCAAAATCACCACTCCTGATGCTTTCCTCCTCACCTTTTTCCAAGGAATGGACAAACACAGCACTGGGGAAGGAGAAGCAGACATGCATCCTCTTGAATTTTGACCCCCTGCTGATCAAGTCAATGCCCAGCCTGGGGACTGGGATGTGACATCCCCTCCCAGTACTCTTGACCAGGTTGCACACCCTGGAGAGCCTTGGGTATGATGGGATGCTGACAGACACCATACAGGGATCAACATCCCTGATGGTGTGACTTGGGGCAACAAACTGGACAAGTATGTGGCCTTTGACATCACCTTGGGAGAGCCAAGGGTGAGGGGGAAGAACAGAGAAGGCCATGGAGACTATGGCAAGATCCTCCAGGCTTCCCCTTGCTACAATCTCTACAACTATGGCTTAGACAAACACAACCTGAACTGTTTCAACACTGAGAAACAGTTTGAAGGGTGCTGGAGACAGACCCTCTACCTGCTAGGTGACTATGGGCTGCAGGCAGAGCTCTACTGCCTGGACCACCTCTACACCCAGGAATAAATGTTGGAAGCTAACTATAAGGTGCTCAAAGAAGAGGAAAAACAACTGTGCTATAAGTTGGCCAAGTACTTGGCCAAGAAGAGGGGCATGGAGAGGGCAAGGAACAAAGCAAAGGAAAGGATGGCAGCAGCAAAAGTATGCTTGCATTGCTGTGAGTTCATTGAAGCAGGATGCACCTAAGGAGAAACCCCTCCAGGTGTATGGGCTGAAGAACTCCTCACCAACTACCAGGCTAGACAGCCTAATCCCCCTCCTCTCATCTTCATCCCTCAGCTGCCTTTGGCAGACATCGCACAGGGGTATGACAACTCCACCCCAGAACCAGCACCAGCCAACCCTACACCTACTGAAGTGCAAGGGTATTCTGAAGAGGAGATTGACATTCTCCAAACCATGTCAACCATGCACCTTCAAGGAGGAGTAGGGTCCAAAGTGTCACCAAATCCTTCCCCCCCAGAGCTCCATCTACTACCATTCCTACAGCAGCAGTGGAGAAGCATCTGTGGCAACTATTGAGTTCATCCTGGAGTCTCAGCAGCTGAACATGATAGAGGGGAGGAGGAAGAGAAACTGATGCAAGTATTGTGGTGAGGTAGGACATTTCAACAAGTACTACCCACAACCCCACCAATATTGCCATGACCAACTGGCAGCTGATGCTGCCTACCATTGCCTGGTTCCCCCTTATCATCACACTTATACACCTGTCAGATTGTGCCCCTTCCACTGAGGATGGGAGATGGCACACCAAAACAAGAAGAGGAAGTCTGACCAGGACAAGGAGGACATTGCTAACATGCCTCATACAGGCAGCAAGGGGAGAAGGGTCCATGACCCTTCAAGAACTCTTCAGCACAGCCTCTCTTCTCTGCTCCAACACACCTCCAGTGAGGAGGTTACCCAGGGGCTCTGATAGACTCCCACATATCATGTCTCCTTCAGCCATGGATGAGGAGTCAGAGGTGATAGTAGCCTCAGCATTGGCTGACTATGAGGCAGCAGAAGAAGGCCAATACACCTTCACCTCATTGCCTCCTCCACTTGATGATGATGGCATTGACCCTACCACTTGAGTTTAGAATCATTGGTGCATGGGACCACCAATCTGAAGGAGGGGTGATGCTACCAAGTGGTTTGGGGTCCAGAAGATGCCAGAATGCCTGAACTATGGACTGCATTGTTTGCATCATGAGTGCATCAGATCTTGACCATTTATGTGTTGAAGCAGATGGGTGCAGGTTATGATAACAGCGATAAGATCCTTAAGATCTATCAAAAGATATTTCAGTATTGTGTAAGACAAAAAAACTATAATTCAGTAATACCTATCAAAAGATATCTACAATGCATGATTAGATGCAATAGATAAGATAGGAAAGAGTAAGTACTCACTTCAGTATTCTGTAAGACAAAACTGAAGCAATCTAGCTAATTGAGTGCCTCTTAAATATGTGAGAGCATCTCTAAGCAAAGTAATCATAACTACCAACTTGTATCATAAAGGATCAGTCATTGGTAGCTACCAATTGTCATCAATTAACTTATCATTGTCACATATGCAGGCTGCAGCATCTGAGCTGAGCCAGTCCAGGCTGATCCAATGTGTGAGTGATGCATGTGAGCCAGGAGTGCCTGGTCCATGGGAGCTGACATGTTAATGCAACTGGGCTGTGATTACATCAGACTGCCCAAAGCAGTGGTAATCTCAACATTATGTTCCTTGATATTGCATTCAGAACACATTGATCATATCTTTCTGTTGAAGTGATACAGAAGCAATGAGTTGCATTGCTTCTGTTCCAGATGTTCCTGTACTGCCACAGAAGCACTTAATGCTTCCAGCAGCAAGATTGTTTACACAGAAGCAACTATTGCTTCTATGAGCCACCTTTGCTTCTATAGCACCAACCAGTACTACAGTAGCACAAACCTTATCCCTGAGGGCTATATAAAGCCCCCAGTTTGTTGCAGTTGAGCCTTAAGCTCAACTTAGTTTGCCAATACTAAACAGTTGACTCCTACCCCATCTGCAGAGCCCCTCTCATCTTGTTGCCATACTCTAGAAGGATCTAACACTCCTTCCCTCCACAAGTACTGCTTGCTTGACTCAAGCATATCTGCATTGGTAGGATGCATTCATAGACATGACCATTGATCTTATTTAAGGCACTTTGGAGCCTTAACAGTTTACTGTTCTTTATGCTTACTAATTTAGTCAGTAAACCTCATTGGCTCTTCTTTGGAGACCCAGGCATATGAATTTCCATTTTTGGAGTCTCCAGGTTGAGCTTTCATTTCATGTGTTGAGTGGTTATAAGGGTTGAACCACTTTACTATAGTAAAGGCTGAGTAGCTCAGTGGCCATGAGTGCTCAGTCTGGTCAGTTAGAGGTCCTGGGTTCAATCCTGGCAGTGGGCTATCTTGCAAGGTGACTTGGAGCCAAACTTGGCACTGTCATCTTATAAGTGTATAATGCTTGTTGTTTAGTCCCCTTTCAACAGAAGGCCATAGCTGGCTTCTGTATCAAGGGTCTTGGGTTCAATCCTTTGTAATGGACTATTATGTGAGATATAACTGGAGTCAATCCTGGCACCATTGTCTTGCTGGTTAATAATTGTATGCATTCCTCATTAAGTCCCTTTAATGGAATGGACTCTTTGAGAGCATTCATGACACTTGCAGATGAGACAATGTATGACCAGACTGACTAGCATCTTATGGTGACAGCCCATGATTTTGAAAGCCTGAGCCATTCAAAGCTGTTAGAAATCAACTCACATTCTGAACTGCTTACCTATTTTTGCTTATTCATTTAGCTGACCGCTGCTTACTGATTGCTTACTGATTGATGACTGCTGCTTACTGACTGCTCACTGATTGATGACTGTTGCTTACTGATTGCTTACTAGTTTGATGACTAATACTAGGATAGGATGACTCACACATGAGTGGTTACTGATACCTTTGGTTTGGAATCCCTCTCTATTGATAGTAGAGTCTGAGCTATCTGGTTCCTAAGTTTCAGACAAATCAGATCAGCAGTTATTGAGATATGGTATAAATACTCTGATGTATCAAAGGTTGTGCCTTACACTCAACTTACTCTTTGAATCACTATCAATTCTCTTGAATCTCTCAGAAAAAGACTCTCAAAGTCTAGTGCTTGAACTATATCAAGCAACTCTATCACTTAGAAGCAATTAGGATTATGTTGTAACTCACTGTTGAACAATCCAGTTCAAGAGTGAGACAAGAGCTCAGAGACAAGTCAACTGAGTTTGAGAACAAAGTTGGCAAAGAGTATAGTCCAAACAAGTAGCAAGTACCAGAGAGGGACTGGTACTGGCTGTGAGAGGTGGTCATAGAAGGAGAGAGCCAGAGTGTACTAGATAGGGCAGTCACAAAGAGTACCCTCAGTAATATAGTGCTGCAAATCAAATGGACAGTCTGAAGACTGTCTGCTACTTTATTGAGCACTTATATACAGTACTACAAGGGAACTGCTATATAAGAAACAAGTCATAACCTTGTTATCAAGCAAAATTGGCAGATGAGTAAGAAGTCAGAGTACACTTACTGAGCATGCTCAGTCATGCTTAGTAAGCTGCTGAGTAAGAAGGCTCATATTGATGAGTAAGAGCCTTTAGTGTCCACATGTTCACTGCTTAGTACATGTGCAAAGCACCTGATTCATTTACTGTTAGTTAGTTTAGGGCCAGTCATCTGAGGACTCGTGGTTTTGTCTGTGGAATAGAGTTGTCTATAAGGTCCCTTATATAGTTCTATTAGGGTCCTTAGAGTCGACCCTAATACTTCTATTAAGGTCCTTAGTATTGCCTTATAGTTCATTCTAAGGTTATTAGAGTTAGTCTAATAACACATTATAGGGCCTATAGTATCTTCATTGGTGTCTATTGTAGAGCACTTTGGGTCATCCTAAAGGGTCTTTAGGTAGCCTATAATACTGTCTTATATTGCTAGAAGGGTTGCCACTAAGTAGGGCTTGTTGCATGTGTAGAAACTAAACAGTTTATTGAGGATATGGAAGGATTGTTTTAAGTGAGTGTATGCAGCATCTGAGGAGACCTGCATGTTTGCACACATGAGAATTGCTAAATAATGTAACAACTGTACTCAGTGACTCGCGTGCATGAGTGATCACTGTAGATATATATTTACCTGAATAATGTAACAACTGTACTATTCAGGTATGAGCTTTATAGAACATAAGGAACAATAAGTAAGTGGGAACGCACCTCAGTGACTTGCATGCATGAGCAATCACTGAGGGACAAGGGTAAACTATCTACTCATTTAAGTAGGCAGGAGGTAAACAAATGGTATCCAAATGATAGAACGTCAGTCAAGCCAATCAATGTCTACATTAATTAACTAGACTAGGTACAAACTGAGTGTAAATAACTAGTTCTACTCAGAGATGCTAAAAGGGGTCCTGGTATATGTGTTGAGTGAGGGGATCCCTCACTCAGCCTCATGTGCTCATGATTGAGCTCACTCATGGTCGGGAATCATAACAGCATGTCAATTGTGCCTAGAATCAATCATGCAACAATGTGCACACAATATTGTGGACACCTCTGCTCACCCCTTTGCTCATGTGAACAGGGTGGCATCATAGAGGCCGGGTTTCCTCTAATAAGGAAGGGTCCTTCAAGGGCCCTCTCCAGGAAATGGTTCATGACAGATTAAGTGGATCTTAACAAAAGCCAAGCCTTAGCCACAGCTCTCAGGCTGAGCTGAGCCATAACATCACTAGGACTCAAAATCAGCACCTATTGTCATCGGGATTTGCAGTCTAGCCTATGCTGATGCTGTATTTGCCCTTTGTCAGTGCTCTGTATGGTCCGCCTTCTGGTGTCATGGCATCGAACTGGCCTAAAGCAGTGAGATCGACATGTTCGAGGACGCCAATATGGTACACAACTCCCAATCGTCGCTACACACCGAATCCGGCGGCGCCGTCGCCGATGCGTCGCGGACCAGCACTCGTCACGGTCAAATAAACCGACTGCCCTTGATGATGATGAAGGCCATTTCATAGAGAATCCTGACCCGGATTCGTACGGCGCTGCAGCAGGCCGTGGCGGCGTCTTTGCTACTGAGTTTGAGGGAAAGGGCATTCCGTATGCCATCAAGGTCCATTGACTCGGAGAGGAAGGGAAAGGGTTGATCCAGTCTGGTCCACGCCTCGCCGTACGTAAACAGATCGTTGGCACGCACGCCAGCCCACCAAGCCGCATGTGTGGCCTATAGCATTCCCATTTTCCACAACCTCTATGTGATTGACTGGCCGCGTACCGACAGCGCGTACTTCGTTCGGCCGGCGTGTGCACGTGTTTGCGATCGATCTTATTCAAGGGACCAATGATGCAATGCGAAACTCAACCCTCAACTCCTCATAACCTTTGTGATTTGTCCACGGTATCACAGCCCCCAGGAACGGGCGTCATCTTGGAGTATGTACACACCGTATTGCAGATAACCTCCGGTGACAGCGGTCTTCCGATCAAATCGATCGACTATCGGAGTAGAGGGTGGCAGACAGACAGAAGGAACGCAACTGAGTCCATTTGTCCGCGTACGCGTATCAGTCGTAGCAGCGATGCGTAGTCTTTTCCCCGGTTAGGTATTTCAATCTGACGAGTGACAGGGCAGTACTACCGTGGTGTGAACTTGCGGTGCATTGTGTTGGTGTTGTATTGAGTGTGAGAAGCATCATGATTCAGATTTGTCCAAGGGTTGCAAGACTCCGGTCTGGATATCGTGCCGTTTTCTTTGGTTGCCCTCTCTCGTAATGCACCGTTGCTATCACTCGCTCAATGGCCAGCTTCCGTCATCGGTCAGTACTGTTCAAGTTCCGGCCCGGCCACGGATATGACGTCGGTGATAACGATAACTTCACCGGCTGGATCAAGGTACACGACATCCCAAAGAAAGCATCTTGATGCACCTGCATGTGCCCGGGCTTCTGCCGGACGTCCCGAGTCGGCTTCAAGAACAACGGCGGATGACGCGATGACGACAGGGTATACGTCATCGAACAGACCAGTTCAGGTCTTCGAAACGACTTCGACGAAAACTTGAAGATGCGTGTGCTTTCAACGCCTGCCCTCGCCCCTCCGAGTCGCTGCCTGAGGAAACTCATAGTACCACCAGTACCTCCCTCGGGCCGCTCGCGACTCGGACGATGATTGAGCTGGTGACTTGGATGTGGCCGCATGGTTCTAGTTCGCCACTTTCAACGAGGGCGAATGGCACTCGCCTGAGTGGGTAGGGCTCTCTGTCGTCGAGGTAATCGGCATACCTTCGGGATGCGATGAAAACTTGTTCTTGGCCGTGCAGGCGTTCAGAGACGACCGGCGACAGCGATCATGGGGTGACAATGCACTCTGGTCCCAATCGTGGATGGCACCAGCCCGACCAGCCCGAGGGGCAAACAATGGACGCCTCCATCGGCGGCGGACAGTAGGACAGCAGCTTGGGACTGTGCTTCATTGATGCCTGGGTCGTACACTCGCCGCTGTGGACCCGTTTTCGATGTCCAGAACGTCGTCGCGGGGCGCACCACTGGCAGGGCCATTACTACTGGTACCGTATGCAGCCATCTGGGCTCAACTTGAAGCTCCTCCGAGTTTCAATCAACATCAACTAACGGCCTACAGCTGCCACTTTGACTCTCCCGAAAGTGGACACTGCCAGTGGTTGCAACGCCGCGTACAGTGTTAGTGATCGCTTTCTCAGGACTGAGTGCCATTCTGGCGCGATCCAGAGCACTATTTGGATGCGTCGTATACGTTGATGTGTTGTAGGCATGTGGTGGCTCATTGAATGGACTACAAGGGCACAGGTCGATCACATGTCCCCCAGATTGCCGTGTAACTGTAAACATCTCCAGAATGCTCGGGCCCAAACACCTTTAGAAACGTCGCTTGCGGATTCACTGCCTAACCAGAGTAGAACGGGATAGGTTGACGTCTCGTATACAAATATATATATGTGTATTTTACACCGATGCACGTATGTACACAGAAAAAACAAACTGAACGAAGACACGACACTATTCTGGCACGGGCGTCATCCAAGTGAACAGATATCAAGTATGATCCAATCGATCCAGTCAGCGGTGTCATCGCAGGAACGCCCCTCCCTCCCCCCCCCCCCGAATCCCCCTTCCAGTGGAATCGAACGGAATAAAAGTCGACAACGTCGAATAGAATCGGAATCAAATAAAAATCGGAGGCATTTTCACGGAAGTACGCAGCGCCGACATAGGACAAATGAGATAAGGAGTCATGAATGGATAGGACTCGGTTCAGTTGCATATTTTTTTATCCCGGAAGCCTCCCCTTGCAAGAGAAACTAAGCAACGAGTGATGCTGCACCACTGCCCGTACCAATAGTGCCGGCAGAGGAGGGTGGAGTGGGGGCGGAAACACCGGGAGGCGGAGGGGCAGTAGGATCGTCGATGCCCATCTTCTTGCGTACTATCTCGAATGTCTTGAGCATCTTCCTGCGCGCGCCGAGCGCGGCGACACCCTGCGCTTCGAGGGCAGCCTCGTCCATGACGACCATATCCTTCCATGTCATACCCTCAAAGTTGGGCGTATATTTGTGCAGGCGCAGCGTGCGCAGCCACCCAGCGACGTCGCTCAGCACTGCCGGGTCAAAATCATCCTCGTCCTTCTTCGTTCCGCTACCTGGGGTGCCCTTGTTGGACCCCGCGCCAGGAGAGCGCCCACCGGAGCGGCCTGGGCCGCTACGCTGTCCCCCAAGGCCACTCTGTAGTCCGCCAAAGTTACCCAGGCCTGCGCTGAGACCCGGCTGACCAAAGTTTCCTCCAGCGGCGGCAATCTGAGCAGCTAGGAGCTGTGCCTCGGCGGTGAGGCCCATCGCGTTGAGGTTGGCCATACTGAGCATATTCATGTTGACTCCGAATGGGTTTATGCCGTTCATGCCATTCAGTTGGGCAAGGTGCGCCATGCTGAGCCCGTTTGGCATCCCGGCGAGTGCTGGAGACCCGAGACCAAGGTTGAACCCAACGCCCATCCCCAATCCAGCGAGTGCCGCCTGCTGCTGGGCGGCGGCAGCCATCGCGCTGCTTCCATCGTCACTCCCGCCGAAACGGCCCGAGGCATTAGATAATGCGGGGCTTTGAGAACCAGACCAAGCGCTGCCATTGCGGAGGCTTCTCACAGAGCTGCCTTGGACACGAGCTTGTTGATTTTGGCCTTGAATGAGTTCGCCGTCATCGCCATAAACACCATTGTTGGAGCTACCGCTGGTGACGGCAGTGTTGCTGCTATTGCTACCACCGGAATCGGGCGTGTGGCCTTTGGACGTGCGGCGAAATTTCTCGGGCCCGTCCAGGCGGGGAACCGTAGCGCCACCATAAAGGTCAGTCAATTTGGCAGTGGCGAGGTCGACGGTCTGGGTGGACCCAGGACCGCCATTATTAGTCGTCGAGGTCTTTTGGAACATGGGTAGGAGCGGGGTATTGACCATGCTCGCCCAGCTGTCCCCCACAGCAGGTGAAAGGGTATCAAGACCGGCGCCACCACTGGCAACGCCATCAGGGACGGGGAGAACGGAAGGCAGCACTGGCGGCGATACCGGAGAAGTCAGTACTTTGAGGGCGAGACGATTTGGATTCAACGGTGATTTCTTGGGTGGGTGAACTGTCGCGCTCAGCGACTTGCCCGAGAGAGCTGGCACCTGCCCACGTGCCGCGTTCGCCAGCGCTCGAGGCAAGCGCGGGGGCGGAGATGCGATGGACGGCATTGTTGGCAGCTTTGAGCTTGGCGCGCTGTTGAGCAAGTGTGGCAGCGGCATCACTTGGGTTGGTGACACCGTTAGCGGTATCGGGAGAGAGGAAGGAGGAAGTCGGGTCAAAGGCGAGGGATTGGCGGTTGGGGTTAGTGGTGCTAAAATTGCGGGTGGACGGAGAGCTAGGCATGGTCGACTTGAGTCCCGGAGATTTGAGACTCATAGTGGCGAGCTTGGCCTCCATCTGGCTTTGCATGGAACCCCCGACGGCTGGGCTCAGAAGAGCAGTCATAGGGTCCGCCCTGGCCATCTGTTGGAGGACCGTGATAAAGAAACGAATCTGAACTTGGGTAGAGTGTTGCAAAAGACTGTAGAGAGCGGCTGTGCGCTCGGCTTCGGAGAGAACCTTGAACCCTGCAGACATTGCAAAGGAATTAACTCGGGATAATGGGAGATGACGTAGGGGTTGCCTTACATTGCTCGATGGCACTCAGTTCCTCTTTAAAATTGACGTCGAGAGAGGCAGCTGCCATCTCTTCCTATACGTGGAGATCCGAACATGCGAATGAGATCAATGATGATGATGATGATGATGATGATGATGATGCTGATGCATTAGAGAGGGAAACTGACCAGCGTGACTTCATAATGATGAAAGTTCTCAAACCATTGATCAATAGCATCGGCTGTGAAAAGTTGTGAGAACCGACTCGGATATAGAAAGCCAAACGGAGTGAAGCGAAATGGCGTGATGATGCGAAAGATCCGGACCACGACATGCGAGGGCGCAAGGGGAGGTTATTGCATCAACGCAAGCGAGGTGGATGAATAGAAAGTGGAGCCTGCATGGTGTGTGGCTGCTGGGAGGGTACCAAGCCCAAGACGCAGATGGGGATTGGGAGCGGAACATTCCAAATAGCCAAATAGCCAAATAGCCAAAAGAAGAAAAAAGAAAAAAAAAGAAAAAAAAGGAGAACGGCGGAGGAAGAGGACTCACCTTCCGGGGTTTGAAAGGTGGCACTGCCTAGAAGTTCGCTCGTCGGGCGCCCACTAGGGGGTCCACCTCCGGGACGAGGAGAAGCGAGGGAGAAGCCTTGGGTACCTGCTGAGGGACGGGCAGCAGGGCCCATAGAAGCTCGGGCACTCGCGTTCTTGCCATTCGTACCTTGAGCCGGGGAAGGGCTCGGGCTTGGGGGTGGCCTTAGTGAGGACATCGCTTTATGCTGGGATGTCACAAGGAGGTGGGTGAATACTTCCCTAGATAGAACAAAGGAAAGAAGAGGGGGTCAAGAAGGATGACAATAATTAAGTATTTCCAATGCCCTCAGAGGGCGGTAGGTTGGGGGAAGGGGTCGCTGAGGAGAGGGAGGGCCGACGTCGAGTCGGGATGAGGATTAATTGGCTAGAATGGAGGAGCGAAACCCAGGAGAGGGGCCGGGTCGCAACTGCAACTAGACAAGGACCAGCGGGCCTGCCGGTCTAGGAGAGAAGAATTGAGGAGGAGGAGATGATGAGGGAGATCAAGAGAGGAAGGAAAACAATAACACAAAAAAATTAATTATTGAGATAGAGAGGGGACAAACAATCCATCACAACGAGGCCAAACTGTCCCTGAGATATTCTTCGTACATCGACTTGTACGTCGGATGCCACTGGCTCAACGCTGGCCGTCCTTCTGCAACGTCCCCCGCTCCCCACAGAATCCCCAGCTGGTCCACCTCCCGTCGCCTCTCATTGTCCGGCACCAGTATGTAGAAATCTCCCGTGCGCACCCGGTCCAGCATGTATTCTACCGTCTCGATCGCCGTCCACGCCCCCGCCGGCTTGGTCTCTATATCGTCCTGGTTGGCCTCACCCGCGGTCAACCCCGTCCACGTCCATCCAGGGCTGTGCTTCCATTAGTGATTATGAACGCAAACTCCAGCATCAACTCACATGAACAGATGAGCCCTCACATTGACATGGGGGCGTGACCGAAGTTCATATGCCAAACTCTCCGTGAGGCTCTTCACCGCCGCCTTGGATGCGTTGTACGCAGCGTTACCCCTATGGTCACCGATCAGTACGAGAGATGCCCAGTCTGAATTGGATCCTCACGGGGAATTCGTGATCCCCTCCTTGGCTCCCGTGTTGATGATGACCGACTGGTTCTCCTGATGAAGCATCATCTGGCCAGAGATGTGTTCATTTCGGCACCACCCGTCCAACCGATAACGTACCGGGACAAACGTATGCTGTACATTTAGCACGCTGTGCGATATCAACAACACCACTCTCCGCGTATGCCATGCCGGGCGTCGCAAAGCAGCACGTACCCAAGCAAGTTGACATCCAAAACGGCCTTCCAGTTGATAAGGCCCTCGAACGAGTCGCCCTTTTCGCCAATCCCGGCGTTATTGAGCAGCACGGCAACCTAAAAACAGGATAAGGGGTGTAGGCACGGGAAAGCGTCACGGCGGGGTATCCCTCCCTCTTTCGTTGAACGAATACAAGAGGAGGTGCAATGGGAGCCCCGCCGCACGACGCTCACCTCGCCCCACGCCTCATACACACGCTCACGTAGGCGTACGACATCCTCTAACTTGCTGACGTCCGTCGCTACTGCGAGCACGTTCGTCTCGCCGTACTTGGCGCAGAGCTCCTCGGCGAGCGCCATAAGCCCCTTGGTGTTGACATCTGCGATGGCCACCTTAAGCCCGAGCCTGTCATGACACTGCTCAGTAGAGGAAGAAAATTGAGACTGAGGAACGGGGCGGGGAAGGTCCGTGACGGCACATGACGCTCAGGGGCCCGCCGCGTGATCACTCATGCGCTTTGGTGTGGCGGGGGCCCCCGTGAAAGAAAAGGGCGCAACGGGCGCGCATCGGAACACAGGAAAGCAGATCCGAGAAGCGCCCTTCCACACCTAAAAAATGCGGAAGGCATAGGATCAGGGACTTTACCTGGCAAATTCGCGTGCGGCGGCACGACCGATCCCACTTGCGGCACCGGTGATGACAGCGACGCGGCCGGCATGTATGACCGGATGCAGTTCGCTGTCAATCGGCGAGAGTGCTTCGACTCGAAATGGGGTCGTCGGCGGACGCAAGGGCGAAGGTCCACGATCTCCACGTTCTCCGATGGACGGTGGCGGCAACATGATTCTGAGTGCGTTGCAAAAAGGATAGAGAAAGGTCTATACAGAGGGGAGGGTGCGATAGAAGGAAGAAGGGAAAAAAAAAAAACGTAATCTGTTTTATAGGTGGGAATGTGGGGTGAGAGAGATGGACGAGGGGATCGGGGGGTCAGTCAGTCGATATATATCGTGGGGAAGCGAATCGCCGAAAGGTTGCGCATGAACGACCGAGACAAGCCGAGTTTGCACCTTTGTCTGGTCATCAAACCCGTTCTCGAACGTTCCTTTCGAGGGACCAATGAATGGGCTATCGCTATCGACGGTGTCGCCAGCGGCTAATTATTATCATTTTCTTTCTCTCATTTCGCGAATCTGATTCCTGATGGCCTCTTATCTCTGTTTTCTCTAATCGAACGTCCCATCCATCCCAGACCAGAAACAAAATGCTGGCTACTACAGGCCCTCGTCGTACAGCTTTCGCGCGAGGGCAACGTACAACCGTTCTAGGTCTATCTCGCCTCTCCGTTTCGGTGGCGCAGCACGCGCTGCATCGTTCCATCTGGTGGCGTCCTCCCTCTTTTCAGCCGCGCCACCTCCCGCGCCACCGCCGGCCTCGTTCCCATCCCCAGCAAAGGAAATCCCGCTGCGAGTTGCAGCAGGAACCTGCTCTACCAGCCAATCAAACACCGCCGACAAACGGTCCGTAGACGACCTGAGCCCGTCCTCCTCCGATAAAGCCGTGTCGTCCTCAGCCATCCTAACCTCATCCTGCCACTCACTTGCCTTCTCTTCCCGCAATCCACCGTCCTTCTCAATCCCCGCAGTGCGCCCCTCGAACCGCCCGAGTGCCCGCACAAAACGGCCCCAATCAGCGAATCCCCACGCGTCATTGACCGCAGATGGCAGGTCGACGCCGAGTTCGATCCCGCTGGCACCCCTCAATGCCCAGTGGTCAGCGCCCTCGATGACACCAAGGAACTCGCCCCAACGAGCGCTGTGCACGCTCACGAGACCATCGTGGCCCTCTCCACCATCGGCACCATCCAAGACAAGCTTGGGGAGCCAGAGCGGGTGCCAAATGCTCATTCCGCCCGTGCGTCCCGCAACGCTGAAGTAACGCACCCGCGGGTCGTCTGGTGTACGCGGGTTGAAGATTTCGGTTAGGTAGGCCTGTCGTTAGGTTGGCGAAGGCCGGTGGGTCGAACATGCCAAGTAAAAAAGTGGTGAATGATGACGGCAAGGATAAAAACGAGTTGGCGGATGACAACGAGGGTGAAGATCCCATGCTCGCAATAAATGGTGTTTCTGCTGTCGCTTCGGCCGCTGCTGTACTCATCGTGGGTACAGGCTGGGTGGTGACAGTCGACACTTGCTTCTTTTCTCCTAGCCGCTGACGGCCCAAACCGAGGTGCTCCTTATTACGATGGGTAGTGTAAGCAGTGGATGATGATATAACATAACACATACGACGTGCCTTGCACCAATCCATAAAGGGGCTTCCGCGATGTGGTGTCGCGATCGTTGTGAGCGATAACGGCGTGTAGTTCACAGGCTTGAGATGGGTGAATGAGATGTCGACAGTCAAGTCCGCCCATCGAGTGCGCCATAAAGTTAATTCCACGCCCAAGAGCTTTCATCTGAAGGTACCGGTCAAGTTGCTCTGCGCGGGACGCGATTGAGCCCGTCGCTGGCACAGCTGTCACGATGACCTCTGCTCCGACCGTCTTGCGCAAGATGTTGAGGACGCTCGACCAGTAGTGCATGCGCAAACTCGGGAACCCACGGACATCAAATCCATATAATCCTGAAGTTAGAGTCGTAGGTCTTCCTGCGGAAGTGGTGCAAGGAGTCGCGCACCATGACACAATACGATAGGGTAACGCGGGGTGCGGAGAGGGTCATATAGTACTGGGTTGAGCATCAGGTGATGGATCTCATCCAGGTTCTTGTTGTCCTTATTGGCGCTGTCTGCCGGCTCGGACGGCTCCTGGGGATGGGAACTGGGATCCGGAGTATAGTGGATCTTCTCAGTTCTTGTCGGATCGCTGAGCTGTTCATCATGACGGAAAACCGAGAGGCGGGCGGACCGATGAAACCAGGGTACGGAGAGGTTGCCTGATGATGCTATGAGATGATGAAATGGTAAGATCCGAATAGGGGTTCTGCCATCATTGAGCGTGTATGCACCTTGCAAGATGTCACCCAAACCGTTCTCCACAATCGTTGTCCACGGTACATGTCCTTGAGCCTCATGTCGTCCACCCCACCACTGGATTCGGGTAGCCCAATGGGATGTACGCTCTGGGCTGTTCTTGTCGGTTGATGGCGTAGGCAATAGGTATGGATGGGTGATAGATAACGAGGACAGGACGTTGACTATCCTGCGCAGTAAGGAGGC
Organism: Russula earlei; assembly: GCA_025769875.1. Lineage (NCBI taxonomy): Eukaryota > Fungi > Basidiomycota > Agaricomycetes > Russulales > Russulaceae > Russula > Russula earlei. The sequence goes on along the minus strand of JAGFNK010000112.1, from coordinate 66,784 downwards.
AACGGGGAGAGGGAACCAAATGTTGCTCATCTTCCATCTGAAAGAAACAATATTTAGTGTGGCCTGGGCAATTCCATTGAGCGTCAGAGTCATGTGATCAACTCACGAATACACGTGACTCGAACAAAATGGCCTCGACTCTGTGGAACAAACTATTTATGGAAATTGCGACCAACTCTCCTCTGCGCCAATAACCGAGAGAAGCAGGTTGACTCCTTATTGGCCAAGCAGTTTGCGTCTGGAGTCTTGGAACAGCATGTCTGATCTAATGGAACCCGGCCAATCTCTCCGTGTGATAGACCTTCCTTTGGAAAAGAGAAATGAACCTGCGTTTCATATGCGACACCCCAACTGCGAAATATATTCTCGCAGCCATCCCCACTTTCGCAGCGCCGAGCAATGGGTCTATTGCACCCCCTTATAACCTTCGGTTATCTTTTTTTGCTGTGATCCACTTTAGCTCTAGGTTATGACACCACCACAACGGTGATCGCATTACCCTATTGATGACGCTGGCCGTGCCACACTTTCGGTGAAGTGTAACATGTACTAGCCCCAGCTCAACCGAACGGTTGTCCTGGGTTTCTTTTCCTAACCGAGGGTGCCGATGGTTTGGCTCCATTTGAACATCAAGATGGCTCGTCTGGCACGATGTTGATCGGGACCAAATATCTTCGGGTGGTTCTACCAGACGGTTTGGCTAATAGTACACTGGCATACTCACATGCTTCATTGGCCCAGCTGGCGCATCCCATCCTCGAGTCTGATGTAGATTGAGACTCGTTGTTTTACACGCCCAAACGTAGTGGCGTAATGCAGCCCTCTCTAGCTGTGCCCCCTATCTTCTGCGCAGGATCTGACGCCCAAGTGCCGCCCCCTGTACCATTTGACGTTGGGGTGATGGGTCCACGACGGTTGGATTTGATGTACTCCCGGCACTTCAAGATCAGAGCTGAATCAACCGTTGCCAGACCTAGCCGGTAGATGTCTGCATCGCGATCCTTTGGAGACAAATATTTTCATTATTATGATCTTGTTACCCTATCAATGCACAGCCCGCAATGCGCAACGCTAAGCTAGCTGACCTCCACGCGCATGTGTCGATGGAGTGACTGAAAATGGGCTATGTTGGAATGAGGTATCTGTGTGGGCGGAAATCGGAATGGTATCGGTAGTGCCCTAATCGCAAACCAGCGCGGCTGGGGGACGCACTACATGCGAAATGAAAACCCAACCGACCATCGGTTCCCAACAGATTTGGGTGTCCATCACGTTGTATCTGTTTGCGTCTGATCAAACTGCGGGGTGCAGGCGTGTCCTTCGATGCTACGATATCACTAGAGCAACAAACAAATGGTTGTGTGCTGGGTGTGCGTGTAACAATTCCCAATTCGCGCGGCCGCCGATTATGTTACATAACATCCCGTGACGGATGTGTCGCGACGGTCTCACGTGCATTCGTCTCGCAGCACGCGGGTACCACTAGTACTAGTAGGGGCATTAGCAATCCTTTCATAACGGTGGTTTCAAAGCCACGTTGATTACTTACACTGAGCTGATCGACCCTGGCATACAGGTTCACTAGGATTCTCCGGATGGGCAGAACCCCCTGTGCCATGTGCGATCCTCCGAAACGCCATTCAGGCTAGGGCCGCTTCACCCCCGGCTATGCTGTTGATGCCAATAGTCTGCGACATGCGGGACCCTGGCTCGTATCGAATATGGCTTTATTCGGATTTTGTCGTCCACCGATGCATGACTGATGATTGATGGGTTCGTGCTACAATTCGTGCCAGTGCCGAGCCCGTGCCAAGTTGCTTCGCCATTTCAGGGACTCGGGCCCGGTAGTACTGTACCTGTTCCCCGGCGATCAAGTCTCAGGTCACGCCCACTGTCAGGCTAGTTCGGACAGTATGAAGATAGCATAGGGTGATGAATTGCCCATTTGTTTATCTCTGAGGCCTTCTCCCAGAAACCCCAGGGATGTAGGACTCATGTTGACTTGACTCGAACGCAGTGCTTGACGCCTCATCCAGTAGTGGCACAAGTCCATCCGGGTGTTATCTGGACTCTATTGTGACTAGTCACTGCTATGATTTGTTTCATTTTGCCGTATATCGTATGCATTGCGGCCCCTCTGAATTTCCGGTCTTTTCGGCGATATGATCTCCCGCCCCACCCTGAGTAGCTCACATCAACCCTAGGCTAGCTAAATTCATACTGCGTTAACGGTGTGTTCCACATGCTCTGGTCGGGGCGAAGCTTCAGGAGGTACACGTCGCGATCCGCACACCTGGGCTATAGCATGGTGTCCTCACCGATTACATCACTCATCATGCTATACTTCAGCCAAGAGGCCAATGCGAGGGCTTTACACCAGGAAATGGCATCTACTAGAGTAGTTGCTGGAGTTTTGACTCGTAAGGCATTTTCCAACTTGGTTGTTTCTAAGAGGACAACAGTTTTGGCCAATGACTCCAGCTAAACTCCTGACAATTCCAGAGCGAGGCAAGTCGGGCCCATTTGACAACACACCCTCTGCCCAATTGGTAATGGAGTTCCGGGAACCGCACACGGTCCTTAATCAGATTGAGCATTCTGAGGCTCATACTAGTCCCAATCCGACAACGTAGCCGTGTGGTGCGCGCGTGACGGCATCGCATTTTGCACCCCACACACATGACAAGGCAACCCGGCGGTCTTGATCCGGCGAGCTTTGCAGGGCCATGCCAAGCAGGAACCCCCAATTGAACGGCAAACGATACGTCTTTCTTTTATCCAATGGCAACATCTGCGGTGTCGATCCATGCGTGCGTTACGTTCCAGACTAGACGTTCCAACACGTCGCGTTTCTTCAGATGGCTTCAGATGTCGAGTCCGTCATCAATGAAGCTTATGTTTTTTGGCATCGTTTTGCCGACGTGGTTGTCGCGAAAAAAAGGCGGTGGCGTAGGGTGGGACTGGTAAATTGGCGTAACGGACCCACAGGGTCTTTTATTGAAGATGGACGTAAATGTGCGCCGTGAAGGAGGCGGTGAATCTCGTACTCGCCTCCCACGGATATGAAGCTCCCGTCGGCCTGCGAAATTCGTCGTCTATAGGACGCGTTTAAGTTGCTTCGAAGGAGGGACCATGGATACGGAGGGAATATGCACAGCTGATTGGAACCGATTTCTTACGGCGGGTTCTGAGGCCGTCGTATCAGCCATGGGTCTAGTCAGTTATTATTGAATGTCATGTAGGGTCGGAGCCCCATCATCATAGTTGCTGCGAAGTCGAAGATTCGGCTAGACGATTTTGGTATGCGTGGAAATCGTTACGTTTCACCTAGCGTAAAATTGAGGCGAGATGCTCTGACTCGATGGAAACACGAGCCGGGGCACTGCAGCCACCGTACGGGCAAGTGGGAACGAGCCTTAATAGCGGGCTGTGTAACGTCGATTGTGACACTTTGATTTGGTTTTCACGAGCGCACCTCGGCAGGAGGCTACAAGCGTGGTGTGTCGTCCTGGGCGTCGAAAATGCACTGGTGGCGGAGAGTCGATCGTTGTAGGAGTAGAGAGAGAGAGGTTGCCGTGTACGGGGTCCCGTAATCGTGTGCGTGGCAGTTTGTTGTTGTTCAACGAACGTTCAACACACGTCCAGTAAAGTTCTTCTTCTCTTGTCCGCCCCGCCCCGCCTCTCACACACAAGGACTTCACCTTCGAATATGTCATAACGCGTTTCTGTTTTGGTATCATGGGCCCGTGCCATGCACACACACATTTTCTGTATTTTTTTTTGTTTTTTGTTTTTTTTTGGGAACGCACGGCACTGGACATGCTGTTTTTGTTCACACCCGTTTGATGTTGGCACTTGGCACGCAGCCACCACCTAAGGGCATCACGGATTTCAGCATCGCTCTCCATTTTTGGGCCGTTCTTTCTCAACGCGTCCACATTAAAGGCATGATCGAGAGTTTTTCAACGGCTACCTCGGAGTAAGTCTTTGGAAATGTCGTCGTCTTTTCAACCCTTCGGGCTTTTCTGTGCCACGACGTCGTAGGTGCAGTACTGTGCTTCGCAAGCTTCTGAAATTCATGGTATATATCCTCGGGAGGGCACACCCATCCATTCTGGGACCTCACCATGCACGCTGGCATTGGCCTTACCCAAATGGAAGGGTTAGGCCTGCATAGCAACGTGACGGCTCCTACGTGGTCGAGTTCCTGTTGTTTCACGGCCAGCCTGTCGGTGTTGCTTGGCGCCAGAGAATTATTGTCTATAAGCTGGTATGTTGTAACGAGGAAGCTCACCCCCTCTCTCTGCAACCGCTACGCTCATACTCCCTCCTCCGCCCCCTCCCCCTTCCCCATACCTTCCTCTGCGCAACTATGACCGATGCGCACGAACGGATCACTTTGCCACCCATCAGCTCATTTGACATCTCTCCCACGGGCAAGCATCGCAGCCAGTTCCAAGCAGGTCCCTCACGTCGGGGTCCGCATCTTCACGGGAGCCCTTCTTGGGACGGAACCTCGGTTGGGAGTCACCACCTCCGTAACGAACTGGATGATATACCGTTCGGGTATGGAACATTCATCCTTTGATCATCGCCGTTTCTCACTTGGATCGTCCGCCACGCTACCTTCTTCTAGCCCCGGTCTCGAGAGTCCTCGTAACACCTACCATATCGCGACGGGCCGCAATCACTCTCCATACTCAGAGCCAGCCGTTCTGGTAGCCGCATATGAGTCAAACCCCACGGCTCCGCGTCCGCGCAGCAGCAGCGCTGCCCTCGACCGAGGGGTTCCTGTCGTTCCGCACGTATCATGTTCCGCGTTTCATCGTTCCATGCAGCGGCTCACGTGGACCTCCTCAAGGTATCCACAGTTTCACTTAGCATCGCATGGTCGGAAAGGTCTCGCATCGTACATCTCCTCTCGAGAACCCTCGCCGCAGTCTCAGGCCTCTTTCTCGCGCTCTCCGACAGATAGTCCCAACGCTCGCAGTCGCTTACAGTGTGGCACGGTGGCGTCTCCGCATGGCACCGCCGTCGGCACATCCGTCAGTGGTGACCGTCGGCCGTCTCAAACGGCGGCGTTCATAAATTCTACGCTCGGGGATGCACAGGAGGTCAAATCGGGTGGGGTGAGTTCGACAGGAAGACAAGCATCTCCCGCAAGGAAGCGCAAGGCGTCCGAGATGCTTGGAACGGCGTCTCCGGGGTCGGAAGAGAGGGCCATTTCACCCGAGCCAAGTGAAAGTGAGGCCAAGAAGAAGTACAAGAAGAAAATGAACGTGCGTCACTACAGGGCGCAGAACAAGGATGCGATGACGCAGCTACGCGACGCCCTTCCGGAGCACATGCGTCCACCGGAGCGCCAGGCAAAGGCCTACGTAACGCTCAGTGGTACGTCGTGATTTCAAAATATGTTGTGCCACGGAAGAGACGAACTGTTGTGATTGATCCTTTTTTCCCTTTTGCCGCGCGCAGCGATCAAATACATCCGGGAGCTCACAGCCGAGAATGAACGGTTGCGGGCCGAGAATATCAGGCAAGCGAAGGAATTCGCAGAGTGGCGTAACAATCCGGAATTGTCGAGCTCTGGGGTTGTAGCCGTCGCCACCGGAGATGTCGATGATGGTACCACGGTTCCAAAGGCGGAAGAGGCGGACAAGTAGAGCAACTGGGACAAAATTATTTTATTTACAGGTCCGTCGGTGTCACACATTCACTCTTTTTGATGCACGGATGACACGCATTGGCATTGGATGATCGAGGCGTCGTATTGTAGCCAGACCCACACTCACACACACACAGACATACATACATTCACACATATTGTACGACGAAAGTTATTACCATAGTCATTTATGATTACTGTAGGGCGTGCTGTACCTAATAATATCCACCGATACTGTACTGCTGTTGCTGTCGTTACGATTGGACGTAATAGTCCTCGACCCCGGCGGGGACAGGGAGAGTCGCCGAGGGAGCGAACTGGAGATGTGGCGATGAGCGAGACTTGTTGGGGAGAGGAACACCGACGCGGGGATCTCGGAACCTTCAAGGGATTCCCGGGGTCCGTTGGGGCAGCAGCGTACTCGTCGCTCGTCCAGTCGACCCTGTCACCAGGACACGGTGGGATCTAAGCTGTTCGGGATCGCCAAAGCGACGAGAACGTGGCGACGTTCCCGCATGCCCTTGCCAGCGCTACTACCCGTATCGCTGGCCCGCACCGCCGCCCCCGTCTGACCCTAACCCGCCTGGATCTCCCGCAACAACAGACAGTGATTCTTGTGTTCGAAACAGCCGTCGCCCACGGCACAGGTTCCCAATGGCCAATGGCCATGGGTGAAATTATCCCCAAATGCCACCACCGTCCATCGATGGGCCAAAGTCCGCGGGCTATGATGGCCGCCCACAGAAACAGAAATCGGACCTCGGCTCGAAGCGCATCGCCGTACAGTGATCGGGCCACTGACAATTAAACACAGCACAGCGCAGTCAGCTCGTACAGTGATCATGAGCAGCGCTCAGTGAGCGCATCACAACCGGCGGGCGGCGCGGGCGCCTGGAAGAGTCGACGGCCAGTCGTCCCCGACCGACTCGATGCGGGAAGGACGATTTTTTATGACTCGACTCGAAACACAAAGGAGGTGCTTGTATTGGTTTCGTGTGGCGATTAGATTGTAGAGTGCCATCCGTGTAAGATTGATCGGTGCGTCCGCCTCAGAGTGATGTGGCAGCAGAGCAGAGGCAAAGCAGAGCCACCGGTCGGGTCTTCCGGTCCTGCTCTCCGTCAGGTGTTGAACACGACACGGGTCTCCCCCCTCGCTATCATCCTGTCGCAGACTGGAATCGACCCCCGCGCGTTCCTTTGACCCACTCATGACCACTTCAGCCACGCCCTACGTATCTACGAGCGCGAGAATCCTCAATGACTACGTGCGTCCCGGTTGTCGTCTACTTTCTCCAACCTCAAACATGGCGCGTAGCAACTTGGTGACTCGCTTGGAAAAGGCGCGTTTGGGCAGGTTTACCGTACGTCGCGTCCTCCCGGCTCCTCCCCTTCGCCCCTATCAGGTTTTGGATGCATCTAGGCGCGCTCAACTGGGCAACCGGGGAGACCGTGGCCGTCAAGGAAATCCAGCTGAGCAATATCCCTAAGGGTGAACTTGGCCAAATCATGGTTTGTTTGCGGCCCTCTCTCTTTTCTTGCCCTCATTCAGAAACACCGGTTGCAGTCTGAGATCGACTTGCTCAAGAATCTCAATGTACGCTTCCCTCGAGTGCATTGGTTTCAGCCTGAGCGTTTATCGCATCGTTACAGCACCCAAACATCGTCAAGTACAAGGGCTTCGTGAAAACCCCTGAATATCTCTACATCATCTTGGAGTACCGCCCGTTCACGCTCGTCCAGTCTATGTGTACTTCCTGATCATCGCTAGGTTCTGTGAGAACGGTTCTCTCCATAACATCTGCAAACGATTTGGAAAGTTCCCAGAAAACCTCGTTGCCGTCTATATCTCTCAGGTCCTCGACGGTCTGGTGTACCTACACGACCAGGGTGTGATCCACAGAGATATCAAGGGCGCCAACATCCTGACGACCAAAGATGGTGCTGTTAAACTCGCTGACTTTGGTGTCGCGAGCAATACAACTACTGCCGGCGCGGCAAGCGATGACGCGGTCGTCGGAAGTCCCTATTGGAGTATATCCCGTCTACTGTGCCCGCGCAAAGCGCACCTCGTCTAATTGATGTTTCCAGTGGCACCCGAGGTTATCGAGCAGTGCGGTGCCACAACTGCATCTGATATCTGGTGACTTCGTCTCACAGAGCGTTGACCCCCTGGTCTCATACCGTTGCTATTCAGGAGTGTGGGCTGTACCGTGATAGAATTGTTAGAAGGGCGTCCCCCGTATCACGCCCTGAAACCTATGCAAGCCCTGTACCGGATCGTCCAGGATGACTCCCCACCGATCCCTGAAGGGGCATCGCCCATAGTCAAGGACTTCCTTTACCATTGCTTTCAGAAGGACTGCAATCTCCGAATATCTGCCAAGAAGATTTTACGTCATCCATGGATGCTCTCCGCAAAGAAACAGATGGCTGAGGGAAAGAGTACAAATGGCGAGGTGCAAGGGTCGCGTCCACTCAGCAACTATAACTTTGATGAGGCTGTGCTCAAGGTGCAGGAGTGGAACTGAGGCGCTCAGATGTGAGTCTGCGACGGTTTCGGCGCGCAACATTACCGATTTCGTTTCATCTAGCCCCCTCACGGCCTTCGAAACATGGTGGACGAGACCACTTGTTGCACATAAACCGACATGAGTTACCGGCCTCACCGATCAAATCACGGCCAAATGAGTCTTCTTCCCCTGTAGCCCTCGCCTCGTCGTTGAATGTGTTTCCCGCTTCGTCTGCCTCACGGAAGGTGGTTCCTCCCGCCCCTGCAAAGAATGCCGCACCTCTTGCGCTACCTCTGCCAGCCGTTCTACGCCAACCTGAAGAGCAGACGGATAACTGGGATGATGATTTTGAGGAGGGGATATCGTTCTCCAAATTGCAAGGTATTCCGTCCTCACGTCTTATCATCTTCCATCAAACATAGTTCTCATTTCCACTCTTTCAGCACTCGAAAAGTCAACGGCAGACGAGGAAAGACAGCCTGAGCACGACGACAATGCGCAAACAATCAGGCCCACGAACCGTTCCCCTCGCTCAGCGCCGGGTGCTGTCTCCAAGTCTCCCCCTCGGGCGATGGGCCCCATCATTGAGGATTACTCAGACATTGGTATCGACGAGGACGACGAATGGCACGAGAAGTTTGCCGACTTCAAGTTGAAAACGTCTGTCCGTCGCGGGCTATTCCATCCGAATGACATCAAAACCGTCGGGCTTGCACCTGTGTCGCCTGGTGCCAAGTCGGCTCCCCTACCTGATGTGAATGCGCTGGGACATTCCCGTGCCCAGTCGCACCCGCTGAACTCCGTGGCTCCGTTGCCGCCATCACCGTTTACGGCACCAGCCAGTGCACGCTCGCACTCGCGCTCTCCGTCGTTTGCAGGATCTTCCAGCGGCTCGTTTGGGAAGTCCGACGCGAGGCGGCTGGCCAGTCAAGAGTTTAACAAGTACACAGAGGAGGATGATGAGGATTACGATGATGTGTTTGGCAAGCCGAACGGTTCCTGTATGCGCTTTCCTTGATGTGCGACCCTGTCAGCACCCTGATTGCTGAATTCGTCTTCTCTTCGCAGCCCTAGAACATCCCGTACAGACGTTGCAACTCAACACCCGGTTGTCAAACAAGTCTTGGGTAAGTCGCGATAGCGGTAGCGTGTGCGGCGAGGTCGTGCTGATGGTCCCAGCTTGGAGATGAAGATACCGACGAGGAAGATCCTTTCGCGGAAGTGTGTATCTAGGATACGTAGTGTGTGGCTGTCGTTGACGTCCCCCGCCGCAGATTGATGAGGGGTTTGCTGAGGACGACTTGGAGGCAAACCTTCAACGTGACAAATACGCGCGTCTCACAACAGCGGTCAACCAGCTTATCGACGAGCTCACGCCGTCGGCGCCTGATTTCCAGCTCCGGGACGCCTGTGATCAGCTCGTAAGTCCCATCGCCCCCACCTCGTTGCCCGTGCTGATGATTCATCGTGAAAACAGCTGAGCATCATATCCGACGCCCCAGAGATGCAGGGCCAACTGGTCTCTGCACACGGAATGCTTGCAATCCTAGAAGTCTTAGAAGGACGGGGGTCTCGTGAGGTCATCATGCGGCTCCTGCAGATCATCAATCTGGTGAGTTAGACCGGTTTTCAAATGGGAGCACTTGTGCACTGTACCGACCGTCCCGCGCTTGGTAGCTCGTCACGGCCGATGCAAGCTTTCTTAGAGGGCTTCTGCCTAATCGGGTGCGCAATCTTCTTTCTATCTGGCCTAACAACTCACGAAGCTGACCTTTTGTGGAAGTGGGATTCCTGTGATGATGAGTGTGTAGTCATGCCCCGATGTGGTCTCGATGTCCGTTTAATACTTCCTGCAGGTTTTGCCTCTAAACGGTATCCATCCGAGTGCCGGCTGCAAGCCTCAAACTTCATTCAGTTGCTATGCCACACATCGGTGTTGACTTTACAAATGTTCATCTCGTATGTCCTGTTTATTGCTCTGTCTGGTGACGCAAATTCTCACAGAGACCAAATTTTCGCTTCTCTTTCCTTTTGAAAATAAAGCTGCCGTGGGTTGAAAGACCTAGTTGACCTCCTTGACGAAGATTTTGCCGAGCAGAGTGAGCTCATCGTCCATGCGCTCAACGGGATCGGGTCCGTGTTCGAGCTGCAAGGTCCGACTTCCACGAAGAATGATTTTTGTCGGCTGTTCATCCGAGAGGGCTTGCTCGATCCGCTGTCATCCGCGCTTCTGAACGTAATGGCGAGCCGCGGGGATGCGGCAGCAGACATGAAGCGGAAGATAATTCAAATCTTGCTCGTGTTTTGTCAGGTGTCGCAGTCCGATATTCATGTCCGTAACGCTCTTGGTACACGAAAGGTCGTCCGACGTTCGTATCCCATTAGAGAACTCTTGAGAAAAAAAAAAGGTCGCTGACCAAATCCAATACATTTGTAGGGCTGTTGCGTGCATGCGAACTCCTCGAGCCGGAGTATTTGGTTCACATGCTAAAGGCAATCAAACACCTGTCGATGAACGCGACGATGCTCGAGGTTCTTCAGAATGCCAACGCCATAGAGATTTTGACCCGGATTCTCGACGAGCAAAGTTCAGGACTCCACAGCACAGTATGTCCATGAACACTAAAAACGTGCCTTTGGATTCTGTCTAACAATCCGTCTCCTTAGGAAATTTCGAATCATGTATTCCAGACGTGTTATAACCTCTGCCGCTTGAACAAAGGTAGACAGGAGGAAGCTGCGCAAGCGGGCATTATACCTTTGCTCGTGCGTGTGATCGAGTCGAGTTCTCCTCTCAGGCAGTTCGCACTTCCTATTCTCTGTGACCTTGCCAGCGCTGGGAAGAGCTGTCGGATGTTGTTGTGGCAGCACGATGGGTTGGCGATGTATATCAAGCTTCTCACAGATCCTTACTTCCAAGTCAGCGCCATCGAGTCTATTCTGTCCTGGTAAAGTCATTGAAGGCTCGCCCTTGTTGGAATGGTCATTGAAACCTTTCGTGTAGGTTACAAGAGGAGACGGCACGTGTTGAGGACCAGCTGGCCAAACCAAAGTCACTCGACGCTCTTCTCAAGTGTTTCGTCTCGGCGAAGGCTGGGTCCTTTGAGAACTTGCTTGACCCCTTCCTCAAGATATGCCGCATTTCGACGCCGATCGTCATCGGCATCGCAAAGGCTCAGTTCTTCCGGCGTGTCACGGAGAAACTGGGTAACAGCAAGGCAGTCGTGAAGCTCAACCTGTTGCGGATCTTGCGCACGGTGTGCGACGTGCACCCGAACCGCGCACTACTCGTCGAGCGGTACGGAATTCACGAGACCGTCGCGTCGCTGCGACGCGACGACGGCGCGGTGCTCGTCCGTGAACTCGCGCGCGAGATCGAGCCCAGCCTCGCACCGGTACTTAAGCCGTCCCTTAAGGGGATTGATACGCCGAAGAGCACGATCGCACCCAAGAAGCGCGCGCGGCGAACCGCGAGCGATACTTCTGGCATGACCACACCGTCACCGCCTTTCGGCACCGGACCGGTGAATGCCCGTATCACGAGCGCAGGTGCTGGTACGAACCGCGGCCTGTCGCCGCGGCTCCGCGTCGGCGATATTTTGTGGCAGCCTGGCGCGGGCACCGGCTGGCGTTAACTTCTGTATATCCCTCCATACGGATTCTCGCAATTGTCTCGGAATTTGGTCACTCTTTTTCGCCTCCTTGGAGACGATTTCCACGTTGCTTTATTGTGGCACACACGCCTGTCATTCAACATCATATCACACCATTATTGTTCCTCGCATCGCGTGTTTTAAAGATAAATTACGCATACGCATTACTGTACTAGAGGTCTGATACCCGATAATAGAGCGGTGTTTTTCCAAGCTGGTGTCGGAACAATTGAGGCCTTACGGTTCCACTCGATGTTCGCGATGTGAACCAAATATTATCGCATGGCTCAAGACGCGATTCAAGAATGCGAGAAATACACCCCCAACCCGCGACTCACTAATGCTGACGCTGAATTTGCATCCACGAAATAGTATACCTCAGGCTGCACCTGCATCGGCACCTTTGGATCCCTTACCTCATTAATTTGTCATGTCTCCTAGAGGGGCCAAAGTGCAATTCATATCTCGGTTGGATCAAAGGTGATATGGACATGAGCGCAGCACCGAAGTTATACCTGGATCGTTTTCTGGAAAATCAATACATCGGAATTGCGTTCGCACCAGGGTAGATGAATCGCTTCCATCGGGCGATGTGACATCAGCAACCGTTGAACGTTCCTGGTGCCCGACTCGCTGAGGTAAGCGATGAAGTTCCCCTTGTCCGAATTATTATTCGTGTACAAGGCAGTAAGGCATTGCAAATACGAGGTGATTGGTACTTGTTCTCGAGTTGGATTGACTAGTCTTTGATCTCGGCGGCAAACATGTTGCTACGTGGAAACGCAGGTGATCGTACCTATGGAGCATCCACCGAGTCCCGAATTCTTCGAAATGACTCACATAGCCAAGGCAAGTCGCTTTGATATCCTCAATACAATTGCCATGAACTTTCTCGGCCAGGCATCAAAGACATTTGTAGGGTCCCAACCATCAAACCCCGACCCTTGAAGCTTGAAGACTCGACAATCCCAAAACAAACCGTTCTCAATATTATAGTGGTGCCTGGTTACTCAGTTACTCAGTACTTTCATGGTCGAGACTCGCATCCACGGATCTAAAACGTCTCTTTTCTTGAGAGGAAACCCACTGGGGGTGCTGGGTTAACTGTCGTGGGTCTTATAGGACTGCCCTTTCATCAGCAACAGTGAAAGCATCCTCAATCCTGAGTACACAAAATCCATTAGATTACCATAATAAAGTCATTAACAACAGTCACCGCCATCGACTATGACAGAACCTGTAGATTTTTCAGCACAAGAGGGAACACGAGAACGAATGCCTTACAGCGACTAATACGACGGCGACGAACGACTATGAGGATGAAGGCCAAGACAGGCGGCCCGACGTCCAGCTTTCCGCTGATACTCTGATGCGGTAGACAGCTCTTCAGCAGCACCAGCAGTATCCACCGCGATTGAGTAGACGTTTGACTCGATGTTGTCTACAGGGGTTAAGAAGCCAGGACAAAATAATTGCGTTACCATACGCGGAGATCACAAGGTGTTGAGTGAACTGACCAAGCATGCCACCCTGCTCGTGTACAAGCGTACCGAGGTCGCGGAAAATCTCAGAGAGCTCATGAATACCCGTCTCGATCTCTCTAATCTCGGTTTCGCGTTCCTGAATGAGGGATTCCTGGTATGCGAGCTCATGTGGAGAGAGTTGTGACTGCATTGTTTGGGCTTGCAACTGTTCGGGTGCGGCTTCCGTGTGCGGATTTAACCTACGACGTGGAGACACTTTGTTGTATACCGAGAACTGCATGGGATGGGGTCGGCGCACTCACGTTGCGTGATCCTCCTCCACCGCCAACTTGACGGTCTTTACAACAGTGCGCTGCTTCTCGGCGCTCACTTGCTGAGCCCGTTGGAATGCGACAAATGATAACTGAAAATCGTGGGCAGTCTTCTGCATCTGTGTCTTCTTACTTGGCTATGCCAACGTCAGCTCCACAGGGCAACATGAACGGTGCATGTGGACAAGGGCACACCAGCGTTGCCTGCAGCGCCGCCAATTTCTTCAGATCGTCAGACCCGCGCCTCGTCATGGCACGTGTCGTCTCTGTGAGGTCATGCCTAGCGCCAGGGGATGGTAAGTCAGGGCATGGTATGGTCAACGAATGGGGGGACAAACAGGCTCTTGCGTAATGTGGAAGAGTCCCGGGGAGTACCCAGCTGGTCGACGAGCTTGAGGATTCCTTGGACATTTGCGTTGATCTTGAAAACTTGAAGTGAGAGGGAGGACTGCAAGCTCAGGAACGCCGCTTCCTCCCGCGATTGTGGTGCATCTTGCGAAGAGGAGTAAAGAGGTTTGGATGAGCCGGATTCTATGTCCTGAAAGCTCATGATATATCGTTGTACGAGCGTCGCCTGCTTGCAGCGAGCAGAGGGCGAGGCGACCGCGGAGGGACCACGTGGGTGAATATCCTTATTTGGCACCGCCAACCTTTTTCTTTTTCTTTTTCATTTTCGCAGCAGTCGACGACGATAGATGAGTGCTGCTCCCGTCCGCGCGGCTGCTGCAACAGCAACTCGGGGTTTGCGACCCGTCCGAAAAATACGCAAGCTAGTTCACGACCAACGCGGCCTCCCCATCCCCCACGTCGACATCGTCGTCCGCGACACCCACCTCTCCCGCCTCGGCGAGCACTATCACAACACTCTCGCCGATGACCTTTTATACATGACTTACGAGCATGAGAGTGGCCCGCGCCCACCACCTCGCAGGATCCGCCTCATGTACGACCCCGAGAACCCATATGTCAAGTTGCGACATAATCCGCCTGTCGGCGGCTCCCAGGTCGGCCGCAAGCCCGCCCCTCTGACCACCTCGGAGAACGTTGTCCGTCTCGAGCGCATACAGCTTCACACCATGGCGAAGGACGCCATCGTCAGCCGGCAGAACCTGCTCGGGCCCATCATGGCCCTGCGCGCGCTGTCTGGCGAGACGGAATATGGCGGTGGGCGGCGTGGCAGCACCGGCGTACAGATCGTGCGCGGCATCAAGTCCGTCGGCGGCTGGGTGCGCCCTGGTATCCCACTCGGAGCCAAGGTCGACCTTCTCGGTTCAAAGATGTACGATTTCCTCGGCACGCTCACCGAGTTCGTCCTTCCCCGACTGCGCGAGTTTCCGGGCATCGCGCTCCCACCTGCGTCTGCAAATCCACAAACGCCGGCTGGCGTCTCCGGTGTCGTGTCCTTTGGTCTACCCCCCGAGGCATTCGGTTTCTTCCCCCAAATCGAGGTCAACCTGGACGCTTATCCGAAGGCCTATGGCATGCATATCCACTTCATCACAAACGCGAGGGGTGTTGGCGCGCAGGAGCGGGCGAGGCAGCTCCTCTCTGGATTTCAGATTCCCTTTGCGCGCAAGTGAAGCCGGCATGATTGGTCCGTCTACTGGCCTTGGTTCATGGACATGACCGCACAGCTGGCTGCCCTCGTGTTATAGCTTATCTCCAGAGGTTGCGTACCAGGCCGGAGATTGCAAGGATATTCCCTCATCTAGAGCGTCGTAATTTCAATGTTTGTTTGGTCTTTCAAGAGATCGTGTGCATTCATGAAAGCTCTGCTTAACGCTCGACACAGGGAAACCGAAGACGGCGATTTGTCGACGGGACGCCACTAGTACATGTACAGATGAAGGCTATGTGACCACCACCGTACATTGGTTCAACCTTCCTGCATTCGCCTCATTGGCAGGCAATTCCTCGACACCGAGGCCGCACTGTCGCTGAATCACTTTGAAGATATTGTCATTGTCGGGCTACAACTTGTCCTTCCAAGAGCTTATGGACGGTCCGCTAAGCTTCTCGACACTACGATAGAGCGGGATCCGCCCGAAGGCCAAAAGTTGCGCATCAGCTCGCTCTAAAAGATCTCATCGATGGGTAGGACACGGCACGGTCCCTCACGATGGCCATCTGGGAGCAAAATTTCATCCTCGCCGCACGGATCAGTTGATGCAATTGCGCTCATGTCTGTTCGCTTTCTCGCCTGGCCTGAGCGCTCCGCGTCCCTGTTGAGGAAGTTTCTTCCGCGTGTTCCTCATGTCATGCGAAAGAAGGTTTGGCGTGCGCTGCAAACGGCACTGATCCTCCTGCATTGCTTTTGTTAACGCCTGCTTATGGCGCCCGGCCTTGTGTACAAAGCGTGTCAATCGACCACTTGCACAGGCAGACGATGTTTGTGAGCACTTTTGAGCAGCTCCCAGTGATATCATCTGCGGGGGGATATGTCTCGTCCGTCTTCAATTAGTCGGCGAGATACGTTTGATGTGCAAGGCAAGGATCTGTTACGAATTAAGTTTGTCGTTGGAAATATGTGATCTGCGTCGTACTAAGCACCCGACCAAATTTGGGTGGTGTTTTTATTTGCCTTGGGGGACACGAGTACATAAAGGATATTCCAGGGCAGGGCGCTGTGATGTTGATCTTCGAATAGAGGGACGAGAGTGCTGCTGTGTTGTGCTGTGTACTTGAGCATGCACAGTCACGCTCAAGTACAGCTCGCTATCGCACTCTATTCGCGGCCGATCAGGCACGCCTATTCCACTGGACTGACCGCTACCGCGTTTTCCCTTTCCAACGCTGGCACTACGACTACATCCGACCAGAGGATGCGGTTTAGTATGTAACAGGATTGATGGGTAGCTTCATGATGGGTAAGCTAGAAAACCTGAACAGCCCTTCCGATCATGATGCATGCTGTGCGCGCTAACAACTGAGGATGATGCTTTACTACATCCTACTAGAAACACCTAGAATGAACTAGAGTGTACTAGAAATGACCTAAGCAATTCTAGTCACTTCTAGTAGTGACAGGAAAACTACCTCCTACTAGAAACACCTAGAATGAACTAGAGTGTACTAGAAATGACCTAAAATAGCAATTCTAGTCACTTCTAGTCACTTCTAGTAGTGACAGTTTTGCTGATGGTTATTAGGGGTTGCTCAGCCTCGATTTTCGGTCTGCCGGAACCTTGACTGCGGGAATCGCTTTCGCAGTCAATTCACAACACTCCACACACACACACACGCTCGACGTTCAGCACAGTTTACGTTTTACCCATGTTGGCTTAGCGCGTTGCCTGCGGAAACGTTTTGTACAGGGGTGGGTTTTCGTCCCTGCAGTGCTCGTCACAGTGGGGCCTGATATGAAATTCTGAAAGCCTGAGCTGAGCTAGGAGGTTCACACGGCCAATAAAATAATGCCGCGACCAACTCAGGCTAATGCTGGGCTGAAACAGCGCCGTCGATATCATCGCGGACTACTTCCTTCGACTGACGCACGTCGTGCCATCTTTAGGTTCAGTTCGCACCGTGAAACCGGCCAAACATGCGGTGCACTCGAATTTCTTGGATTGGAACAGATGTACTGCGCGAGGGCGATGCGAGGCATCGTCGGCTCCTTCTCGTAACGGGCACCTCAGCTCCGCTAATTGGTTCGAACGCCGCCCCACGATGCCGTAGTCTGGTGTTGTCCTTGTCCTTTCCAGGTCCTGACATTGACCCCGAGGAAGTCACAGTTACGGCTCTTATGTGACTCCCTCCACCAACTGAATTGGATAAATGTCGTCTTCTCTCTGACGAAACCTGTTCATGTGAAATCGATAACGCCATGCTCTTGGGCCTGCATCCGAGTATTAAGGGGCTAGAGATTCCAGCGACAGTCACTTGACTCCTGGCACGTAGCACCACCTCTAAATCGGCTCTGATCCTTGTTTTATTTTCGTTCTCAGAAACTATAGCTACGGTTAATTTAATCTTGGCCTTGGCGACAATCAAGCGTATCATGCTGTCAGGGTTTTTTTGTTATCATCATGCCTACCATACACAATTGCCATCCCAGGCTTTCACCAAAAACTTCCCCGGCCCCGGGACAGTACCCGGTAACTGCGGGTCAGATGCTGTGCTACATAGTCGCGATTCCGGTCTGTTGCCACATGCCACGTTTCGCTGCTGAGAGCTAAGAACTCACAAGTTCGAACGGGTACCCACAGTTTTGCACTTTCGAGACGCCCATCGCGCCTGTGAGGGAAACAGCACCGGGCGCATCGGAGGCTATCGCACTCCTCCACACCTTGTCATATCGATCAAACCTTCTTTTCTTTTTTGCTGTTTCTCCTGCGGAGAATTAAAGTAGGGGCGTGGGCCCTGTTTTTTTTTTTTTTTTATCTCTCTCAGGAGCTCGAAGGGGCAACAGTCGTGCTGTCCATGGCCCGGGCTCCAGGACACTGGCGACCGCGAGGGGTCGTGCGTCAACGTCACACTCAGGTAGCGTGTGCTCTCCATGGAGAACCGAATTTGAGCTTGATCTGTACATAATTTTTACAGTAATGCTTTTTTTTTTTTGGTTTATTTTTCTCGAGCGGGCACGTGCGCCACGGTCCACACACCAGAAAAGTGTGGTACACACATGCATGTGTGTGAGGCTATCCCGTGGGCGTTCCGGCATATGGCCCCCCTCTATCCCCTCTCGAGTCGATCCCGTCCATCGAGAACATCACGCTCGTTGGTTGAGGGGTCTCCATTCACACCCACCCGTTGCAATCATGTCAACCTTGCATCCTACCTCACAAGCCTCGACCACGTTTTCCCCGCCCGCCCCCCGATGCCTGTGACAAGGACCACAGCAGAATTATAGAGCCATTAGCACGTGGCAGCGCTCGAGTGCCCAGACATGTCAATCTACAACACGGGATATCTACCTGTTATCGGCGTCCTCAATGTGCGGGTGCGTTACCGCTCGGACTTGTCCTTGATGGGTCCTTTGACGACCGCCCAAAGGCTATGGTGCACTTGTGTCTCAAGGCATGCCGTGCGTGAACTACCCAAAAAACGGTTGCCACCCATCCTATTCCAGCCTTTTCGTTTGAGTCGACTCTTTTTTTGTGCTACTGCACATGCTGCAACTCCTGCATCCGTCAAGCGGTATCAACGTTTATCACTCCCGTCTTGCAAATATTTATAGCAAAGTACCCCTTAGTGTTTCTCGTCTGTCTTGATTACGTTCTTCAGACACGACAAAGTCTTTATTTCACGTCCCTCGCTTTTCCGATACATGCTTACCTGCCTAAGCCTCAAACTTCCACCGGTTTCTGGAAATATCGAGCGTCCGAGACTGTGAAATGGAAACGGTCGAATGCTGGCATGTTCGCTTATCATGCCAGCATCCGACCGTTTTCAGGTGATTGCCTCTCTTTGCTTTCTGTGCCCATTCATTATCACCACCGGGCTCATCCGCACGCCGCAGTGTCATCGATTAATTACTGCTACTGATCACATTTACCTTTGGCGCTGTTGATATGTGAGAACTGAGACGACCGCTTTTTACTAAATCATTGCCTTCGGAGATCTAATGGCGGTAATAAATCGACTGATTACCACTTCGAACGCACCTTCGAAAGGCAATCGATCAGTCAGATGATCGACCTCGAGTGTATGGAGTACCCTCACGCGCTGGAGTAAACATACTCCGCGAACTACAATTACATATGATACCGAATATATTAGTATGCCCATATCCAGGCACGACTTGTCGAAAATACATAATCACCCATACGGCACTAGGGGTAGGTCGGCAAGTGCGTCGGAAAGTACGATCGTTGTAGGACGTGAGAAGAGGATCGGGGATCTGAGAAATGCGTATACCACTTGCTTCAGTCCGCATCACATGTGAGCTCGGTGTATATGTCGGAGGGCACTGTGTCGCCAGAGGTTATGGTCGTGGATAACGTCGGCCAAGGGGGGGTGTAAGACATGAACCTCAGCAATCTCGGGGAGCCAGAGCGCTTACTCCTCTGTTTCGGCTATGAATCAGGAGACGAGTAGACCGCATCAAAACAGCGTCGTCACGATCCTGAGTTTCATAACCGAACAGTAGGAGCGAGGGACATTGGCAACGGGTAGATGCTGCAGGGGAAGAGACGCAAGCGAATAAGTGGGAGAGGCGAAGAATGATGTTGCTTACTCAACGACATGGGGGGCTTTTTATACCTCGACTCCACACCATAGGGCATGTGGGGTGAGTATATTGATTGGCGTTTTTGATTTTAGCATCCGCTGCAATGGCTGTAAGCGCGTGCCACGGGAGTTTGGACTGTACCAGGCTGCGGAATTCACGATCCCTGTGACAGCTCAATTGTAAAAGCTTCACAAACGCGATTCTGCCGTACCCTTATCGATCCGTAGGTAGGGAGGCGTGATCAGAGCGTACGGAGCGGGGAAGGCGCCATCTATCATCAGATTGTAGGTCTTGAACTTCCTTGAGTGGGTAATTGACTTTTTAGCTTTTCCACTTCTGACCGCGCTAGGAACTGTTCAAGACGCCGAGGGATGGGAGCTTGCTTCCGTTTTGAATCGGCACCTGTGGTTAGCCAAGACTGAGGCCGATGGCACCACATCACGCCTGTGGCGTCGTCAGCTGCCATCTGGGAACCCTTTTCATTTCCGCTGGATACTTGGGGACAATCCGGACTTCATTGTTGACGGACTAATGGAGATATGTCTGCAGCTTGGGGTGAAGACACCGATGGAGTGCTCGAGAGCTCCGCCTGAGCCCGTGTGATACGATGCGACGAGGGACACGACCTTTTCCGTTGCCGGGGCCTAGACGGACTCGTTGATATTAGTCAGAGGAATCTCCCATACGGCCACAACTTTCTTCGCGTTGCCGGGAAAAATAAGGGGTTGGGTATTTGATACACCTCATATGCGCATGAACCGTCACACAATGCCG
This sequence comes from Russula earlei, assembly GCA_025769875.1. Classification (NCBI taxonomy): domain Eukaryota; kingdom Fungi; phylum Basidiomycota; class Agaricomycetes; order Russulales; family Russulaceae; genus Russula; species Russula earlei. Next base: position 46,218 of record JAGFNK010000112.1, on the reverse strand, counting down.
TTAGCCCATGCCACATCAAAAGTACGACGCACTTAGTGCACGTAAAGTAAGGCGCCCCGCTGTGCTGGCTGGTAGCAGCACTTTCCCGTTGCGGAAAGGCCGCCGGTGGTCGTTGTTTTTATCTAGAGCGAACATTCCCTCCCCTGAATTCCTCACGGAGAGAGACTATGCCGGTTTAGATTGGCAGTTTTAAGACAGTCTAGCCAAGTCAGCGCATTTCAGCAAACAAAAAAAGGAGAACAATAACATCCACCCGTGGTGATCAAAATTGATATTAATCGTAGACACGCGCTGCATTTCTTGCTAGTCGGGTGCCTTTGCAAAAGCCATCCGTGACGATAAGCGATTTTGGAAACGAGGATCATGCTTTGAACAGTACGGTGTCATAGCCATCGTTCGAGGCAGACAATAGCTCGGCCATATGTCTCGGCCGAGGTCTCGATCACGATGCAAAGGCAAGTCGACGAGCTCTTGAAGATTATGACCGATACAAGAGACTTTTTCATCGAACCTCCGACGATATCCGCGCCAGGCCGTGCAATCATTGCGCCGCATCATTCGAGAACATTTGCAGGGGCAAACAGCCGTGGGTATTGCCCCAACGCCGTGATGCCGGTCCTGGTGAAATAGATCTGTGCCGCATTGGGGAGAAGAGGGACAAGTCGTCTTTTGAATTTCTGGAAGGTCAGTTTACAACAGAGAGATGAGAGACACCGGAAAGTGCATTCCAGTCAGAAAGGCGCAGGAGTGAACCTTGACATGTTTCCGTAAAGTCGAACACCTTCGATCGGAGTGTGGTATGGTTCATCTGCTTCAGTTGGTCGAATTGGGCTGATTAGAGAAGAACGAAGCGTGATCACCATCGATATCCGAAACCCCATCTCTGGAAAGTTCTGTACTTACTAGGAGTGTCGTTGGAAGGATCCATGACGGCAGGCGTCTAAAGGACGTAATGATGGGTGAAGCTGGAGGGTGGACAAGCGCTCAAGAGCGGAAGCACATTGGTAAGAAGTGAAAGATGGCAAATGGCAAAAAGCTTGACCATCCACACTTGCTTGCGACGTCACGTGGCCACAAAACAGGGGGGTTTACGGCGTGTACTCGGAACTCGGAACTCGGAACTCTCTAATCGAGGCCGTCCGTCCGTTTAGTAGCCTCCTCCTGCAACTGTCGGATGGCCGCTCCTTCGCCGCATCGCCGCACACCGCGAAGCTCGGTTTCACCGACTGATCGGTAGAAACAACAGGTTTTCACCTTACTTGGTGCGGCCAGAACAAGCTCGAGCCGTCCATCTAAATGGAGATGCCCGGCGGGTGAGTCGGCAAGACTGCCTGCTCGGCCGAGATACCCTCAGAACCGGTCGCGGCTTTTTCTTCATCTTCACTAATTACTGTATTCACCGCACGCTCGAGCAACTCGAAACGGCAATCACGTAGCGGGCAGGACGAAGTTGTCCCGTACCCTTGCCTGGCACCACGACCTGTACTAGTAGGCACGTCTTGAGTCGAGCATTCGAGAGTCATTAAACGAGAGTACCATGAGATAAGCGCTGCTGCGCGCTCAAGGGCATATATATATAGACTTATCCAGGGCCAATGTTACAGGGTTTGTCCAAAGACCAGCATCCGGCGCTCTGATAAGTGATGTATTGGTGTATCGAACGGAATCACGGGGCCCATTAAGACGGTAAAAACGGGATGATTTCGCTCCCCCCCCCTCGGCACCGCGTGCATATGAGGAAAAGTGGTGTGATTTCATACAGTTCTCCACATTGTATCCACATTGACATCCCCAGTCAAGCGCCATAGCCCATCCACAGCCCGTAGGACCGCTGGCTCAAGGTCCCTCACGAACACGAGTGTAATGACGGACGGGACGAATAGGTGAAGTTCGCGGGCGAGCCCTCGCAGTGCCGCAAATGACACAGGTGGCGGTTCCCATTCAGAAACGTCTAGTTCCACGCTCCTGAGCTCTCGCAGGCGCGCGAGATCTCCGTAAAATACGAGCCGCTAGGGAGGAACAAAACGGTTAGCAGTCAGGCACAGCCGAATGCGCGTCACTCACCTCACTCCCATCAACAGGTAACGCCAGGGGACCCACGTACCTCAGCTGTGGCGTGGGCCCGAACGCCTTGATGACCGACGATAACAGTTCCAAAGAGAAGCTCGCGCTGTATGATTCGTCTGCCACAGTCAGGGAATATATGGGTTGCGTCGACAGCCGCAAATCCGCGAGGAGTAGGGCGAGCTCGACACGTCGGGTTTCGTGGTTCGGGCTTGAGAGACACGTCTTGACGTGCGTGACAGGGCGACCCGGGACGAGAACACCCGCAGCTTCGGTAAAGGTACAATCAAGGATGGAGAGGCCGGGAAGGGTGTATGCTTGTTTAAGAGAACGAGTGCTTAAAGATATATTGGCTGGGACGTCGTCGTCGAAATCGGAGATGTGCAGGTCAGTGAGCTCACGTTGCGTCGAGAGGAAGTATACGAGATGGCTATCCCATGCGAGGTCACAGTGAAAAGTGTGGAGCTGAAAACTGCAATTGTTCAGTATCCATGCGTTGTTAATCGGAGTCCCACTATTCAAGTAGATGCGGAGCGACCGTAGACGGGTGGTGTTCCGCAGCGCCGTGGAGAGTGAAGTCCAGTAGTGGAATGGCGACTGTTGTTCCTGGAGATCGCCCTCATCGTCACCTTGCTGTTCTTCGTATTCGTTTAGATGTATTGCGAGGGCTGTGACCAATCGCGATAGTCTGGGTTGGTCAGCCAAGACCCCGCAGAGCACGATTGTATTGGCAGTCTCCCGCATGTCTAACGTCCGATAAAGCACACGCTCAGCAGCCGTCCGGAACCTTTTTGAGACCAGGCAAAGCGCGCGTAAATCGGGGGGCGTTTCAACATGCCCCGCGATGAACGAGCACACCCTCGGGGGAAGCGTCATGGATCGAATCGCATGTCCGTCCAACTGAGAGCGCATGAGAAAGGGAAAGAACACTCTAGGAAGAAAACTCACGTTGAAAAGGGGATGACGAGCGCCGACCCGAGTTCCTGCAGCCAAATATCACGACTTTTGTATTACCCACTGATGCCAGTGCGCGATGACAGGTGAAAATAGGCTTTGGGGTTAGTGCCTCGTTGTTATTATGGTGTCCGGAGCCTACAATGAGGGAGGAGTCCGCGTGGCCGAGATGCCAGACCACAGTAAGCTTGGGACGGTGACTCGCACTGCACGTGCACGGCTATGGTAAGGAGTTGAGTGAAGTCAGGTCCAAGGAAAATGAGTGAATGTCGATTTTCCACCACGAGGACGTCGCTTTGCTGTCATCACATCATGGCTGTTGCGTTGCAGGGATCAAGTCCTTATAGCGCGGGCGCCGCGTATCCCCAACTACCCAGCCTGAGTCGACGGTGAACATTACGTTCACGTCACAGGTCATCCTTCAGTCTCACATCGACTTCAGCGCATATTGGTTGAATATTTCGACGATCGGTGCGGCCGGACGCGCTGGCATGGGACGCCAGTACGTCTTCTAGTGAGGCGCCGACTCGAGGGCTGGTCACTACAAACAACGACGTGAAGAGTACTCGACTTCAGACTAGTGCCTGACGGGCCGTGTGAGAAGGATGAGGGGCCCAGGCAAGGCTATGATAGAGTAGGTGCTACTATTTCCTATTCTCGCTTTTCCCCTGGGTAACCCCGATCGAGAGCTCAAAATAGATGATACACGTAAGTAAGTATCCAGTGAATCTATGGCTTGACGACACCAGCATTTAGTGTCCGCGCTAGGTGAGCGACAGACGTCCTGCGGCGACGACGCGGCACTTACTGGTCACAGAAAATAGGACCTTCATCGCGACAAGTGGGAGCAGAACGCGAGGCGACCGAAATGATGTCACTCCAGTTTCTCCAGAGTCTCCAACCTGGAAAGCACCACGTCTTTGCTTGTTTCTTCAATCTCTCCTGCCAGGAATATTTCATCCAAGATGGCATAGACCTGATAAATGTAACGGGATAAGCGTTAGTAGAAATCTTCAGAAAGTCAAAGAGGGTCTACCTTATAGAAATTGAACACAAGGTCTAGCTCACAGACATTGTCAAAGAAGGAATCTATTCAGTGGGTACTACGTGAGCGAATCTCTGCGCACGTAGGTAGATTAAACCGGTCAGACGTACCAAGTATCTCGACAAAGAGGTGGATGGCTTCCAAATATGCAAGTTCGTTGTCATTCGCATCAACACAAACGCAGAAGAAGAGGCCAGCATAGCGACGATATATGATTTTGTAATTCCGGAACTGGGCGAGTCAAAGACAGTTGACCAAGGCCAAAGTAAAGAGAATGATAGCGGGATCTGCAAACCTCAACGAAATTGGACTGATATTTCTGGTCGCGCGCAGCGACTACTCGATGTACCTCGCCACGGAGACGGAGCTGTGTTTCAAGGATTGGAATGGATATTTATAGTAACGCAAGGGAACGCACCTTCTCTTCGTCGTCGTACGGAACATACCACTTTGACAAGCGCGTCTTGCCTTGGCGATTCTGGTGGGGTGAGAGATTCGGTAAGAATGAATAGTTCAATGGGTAGGTATCACCTGAACCAGGATGAACCGAATCATTGTCGTCAACACACACAGCCCTCGAGCCAGTGACTGACCTTGATACGGAATGATCACGTGTTACTAACCACTTCCGCGACGCGAGCGTTGCCAACTCTCGACGTTGTCCATGAAACCACCTTTACGCAAATCGATCCACGGCGACTTCAACTCACGCACAGAACATGTACAGCACGGCTCAAATCCGAGTGCACAGACGCTGCGGCACACGATCGCGTTCCTCCCTTCACGGCGCCGTCGACATGCACGAGGTCGTCTCCGAAGTGTTCAATCCGAGTGTGTCAGTAGCTCTGGGTTCTCAAAAAACACTCTCAAAGGCTTCACGGAAGGCATTGCCTGTGGCCAGGACTAATACCTGGCTACTGCGTTCTTCCGCATAAATAAGGACCATCGTCATCGGAATATGGGTTGTATGTCAGCGACGGTGCGGGCGGAGCAGCAGAGCTCCACCCTCATGTGACGTTGGAAACACGACCCAAATACCTTTGCGCTGCGCAGAGTATCGACGTGAAGCTTGAACAACGATTCCTTACCTGAGTAACGACTTCAACTCTGCCAGATTGTATGCGAACCGTACACGACCGGCCTTACGGTGATTCTCACTCACTGCACACGGCCTCGTTCACGCCAAAGGAAGCGGGTTCCCAGGCCTGAGAGAGCTGTTTCAACTCGTCGAGAGTAGCGTTCGTGAAGTTGACGTGTCGATGACAAGGAACTCCCTGGAGTCACGGTGATCGTACCCCTTGTGGAACAGAGTGGAGTCGGAGAGGAAGTAGTAAGTAATGGTAGTAAGTAATTGTTTTTGGCATGATGAGATGTGAGAGTGAGAGATGTTCTTGAATATACAGTAAACCGAGGACAGTTACAAGTATTTGTTGCCCTCATTCAGCTGGCGAGGCAACCTGGCAGGCACCTGCCTGCACGAGTCCAAGCACAGAACCAAGTATCTCCATTGAACTTAGTCCATGCTCACAGATCAGTTTCCTTATCAATGTGTAGGGGTGATGGAAGTGTTCCATTCCATCTACCCTCACTGTAGTGTGTACATACAACCTACGATCACGACCATGTCATGACCCGTCCGAGTCCTGTAGTTCCCAAACACATGCCACTTCAACATTGCCTCATATGATGTCGCTCAGCGCCCTGCGTATATCCTACATTCTTTGCTCTTCGAGAAGCTGGAAGTTGCTGATCATCACATCACAGTGGCCTTCCACGTGACGACCTTGCTGAAGGAAACGCCATCGAAAGTTGTGCCAAGAGCTGAAACCCGAAGAGTTTTGGTATGGAATGTACACTCAATACCCTTGCGTAGCGTTTCATCCGTGGGGAATCTTCATAGAATACTGTAAGCGTGATTATCTGAGAAAAGTGAATGCCGACTCACCGTCCTCGGTCGATGATCTTGACGCGGGCGTTCTCGGCTTGATAGTTAGGACATCCGTCATAGGCGACCGCAGTGACTGGCACCTATCAATATGTACATCAATGGAACCAAGAAAGCACATACTTTTAGACAGACTTGTGATTTCAGCAACGTCATGTCCCTCCCAGGTGACGCTAGACAGAGTGAGATATAAGAAGGGTAAGAAAGGCATTGGCATAGCACCAACATGACTCCATTTTTGAATTCAATCTCAGCATCCAAAGGTCCGGTCTTGGTTAGAGATGCGTTCAACTCCAGATCGAATTTGTCGTCCCGTTGGTTCCTAATACACTAAACCAACGAGTTCTCTGTGGAACGTGGGGACGCACGTAATGGTGGCTTCTTTAATACGGAAATCCGCCTTTTCCACAAGGGTTTGTACAATGGGAGGAGCAATGGCACCAATCAAGTAGAGTGCAGTGCCGTCCCTCTACCTTATGTGAATCAGATGAAACTCGACATGCATAGCCAACTCACAATAGCAGCGGGTACGTCGGGCTGTGTGAATACTAGATTTGCACAATCTGTACTAGATTACTTCCTGCATCGACATTGAAGATGAGAGCTTACGATTATCGACCATCAACTGACTGTTAATGCGTAGCGTCACCTTTAGGTTTTCGAGAGATTTGAGGATGGCTCCTGTTATGTCGAATTGCTTTCCGCTGAGTGAATTGTGTGAGCTTTGTGTGAGTACTGAAAGGGACACCCTACCTCGCGAAGGTAGGCACCTTCGCGGGCACGTCGGCCTGGATCCGTGCAATATCATTCCGCGGTGCGCTAGAATTATAATATGATTCTGCCATCGTGAGAAGATCGTCAAGGGGCCCTAAATCGACACCATTAGTCTCTGCGCTGGAGCGCAGCAGCTCAATGATCTTTAGCGGTTCTTCCAAGTTGAATGCGAATGGCAGCGCTCGCGAAGAGTCATCGACGTCCAGCGGCTCAGATGAGAGGTCACAATCAACAGTACCAACGTCCCACTTCCCACACGTGACAGTCGTGTTGGTAAGCTTGACAAGTTGGACAGGAGCAGTGAAAGGGTTCTTGAGGGCGAAAAAAGCATCACCACGTTTGGTCTGCGTTACATTGCGTGGGAGTTTCAGGCTGACAGATTTAAGCAAGGTCTCTACGCGTGGGACCTCAATCTTCTCAACTTTGAGTTTCTTGATCGCGTTGTTTAGCCATTGGATCTGAATTGCATAATTAGAATCGAATGGTAACCCATCGTGCAGTCCACATACGTCTTGACGTCCGGCACTCTCGCCGAGAATATAGGCAGTCTCAGATGAACCTTAGACGGCACAAAAGACAGTTGAGATATCGGAAGTGAGGTGGTCACTGGTCAGTCAGTCTCACCTAAACCTTGGACGGCACAAAAGACAGTTGAGATATCGGAAGTGAGGTGGTCAGTCAGTCTCAATTGTGACTTTGTTGACGGCCAGGAGTTCAGGGCGAATGAACCAGTCGACACGACGCGACCAATTTTGGTGTTCCCAATATAATATTGGAAACTGATGCTGTCGAGAGCGATGCCAATTTCTGAAGGCTACCCAACATACGCTTGAAAGGAGAGTCGGAAATTAACGACGTAGGCGCTCACATTTGTAATGTTTGTATCAAGCGTAACGCGAATGCCGGGGAGAGTGTCGTTGCCGGGTAGATCGACAGACTCGATTTCGACGCATTTATCTAAGTTATTCCACCCTCTGAGGGAGACGAGCTTCGGGGGAAGCTTGATATCCTTGACAATAATGCCTTTCGATTTCAGGGTAGCTGAGTGGTGTGAGTGCCCAGTGTGGAGGTCACAATACATACAGGGAACTCACCAGTAAGGTCTTCGCAGGAGATCCGCCACTCAAGTTTTTCCTTCGTAAATAGGTCCTTTTTCCAACCCATTCAACACGACGGCCCGTATGTACCACGAACTGCTCACCATCACGAATTTCTCCAGGGCGCCACGGTGACAGTCGTTGACTTTGAAGATGGCGACGACGTCGTTGAACTCGAATGACCCCTTACCGATCTCCAATTCTGGCATGTCGAGTGTCCCGAAGGTTTTGAACTGTCGAGACTCCTCGTCGAACCATTCAACAGTGAGCTCGCGGTTGAATTTTAGCACTGCATCAACTGTATACCTTGTTAGGAGCAAGTATCAAAACACCGTTCGAATCACATACAAGGTCCTGCATCGGCGACGGAACCCGACAATGTCGCTTTGAAATCGTTTTGCGTGGGATCTGTGATGAAAACTTTCGTCAACCTGGGAGTTGACAACTATTAGCCCCGCGCGCCAGTAAGCCACTCGCGAAATCCTGACCTGAAAGTGGCACGTCCCACGTATTCCTCGACAATGGGCCTTACGGTAAGTTCATTTACGATGCCGATATCCACGATCTCCTTTGCGAAGGGGACATTATCGAGGACTGTGTTGACAGGAATGAAATCGGAGACTACGTCGAGGGCGGTCGGTAAAACAGCCTTCGTAATGTTTTTGAAGGAATTCATCATGCTCAAGACAATATTGTCTGAGGATGTCGTTTACCTGTGGGGAGGGATCTTAGGTTAAGAATTGCCTGCGGTGGAAATTTAAGACTGTTGAGAAACGACATTACAGCGTGGTATCCTTGCGGTGCATCCGCATGTCAGTCTGATAAACCATGTGGACGTCAGCGAAGGTGGTGTGGGTCGGGAGGGATGTGGACCGGCGATTCTGGAACATCTGAACGAACTTGATTGACCTGATACGAGCATATTCGGTCTCAGCTCAATTGATTGTGATCGGACATCTAGACGTGGTAGACGTGCAGATCGCCAGCGTGATAGCCTTGCTGCGCGTCAGCGTGCAGCGTGATAATGTGAAATAGCATGCGACACGCCAGCGAAGTAGCTGTGGGAGGAGTGTTCTGGAACGTCTAGACCAAGGTCATTGTCACGGTCCTGTATTCTGTCTTATCTTATCGTGAGTTGACACCTAGACATGGTAGATGTGCGGAACGCCAGGATGGTCACGGTAGCCTTGCGGTGTGATAGATTGATAAATCATGTTGCACTCACGCCAGGGAAGTAGTTGTAGGACAAGTGCCAGTGGGATATGGACCGGCGATTCTGGAACACTTGATTGACCTGATACGAGCATATTCGGTCTCAGCTCAATTGATTGTGATCGGACATCTAGACGTTGTAGACGTGCAGATTGCTACGTGGTAGCCTTGCTGCGCGTCAGCGTGCAGCGTGATACTGTGAAATAGCATGCGACACGCCAGCGAAGTAGCTGTGGGAGGAGGGTTCTGGAACGTCTAGACCAAGGTCATTGTCATTGTCACGGTCCTGTATTCTGTCTTATCTTATCGTGAGTGGACACCTAGACATGGTGGATGTGCGGAACGCCAGCATGGTCACGGTAAGTATCCTTGCGGCGCGTTTGCATGATAGATTGATAAATCATGTTGCACGCACGCCAGGGAAGTAGTGCCAGTGGGATATGGACTGGCGATTCTGGGACATCCAGGCCCCCATGGTTGCCCCGATAACGTGCCTACGTGAAGAGTGGAAGAAAAGGACGGCCCCTGTTGGGAAATGGCGCCTTCTTTTTTTGGCGCGGCAAGCAAACGTCGAATCAATCAGCTCTGCTCTGCAGACGACGGATAACGGTGCTCACTGATCTGAGAGTCGCAGAAGCCGCCACCCTGACCGTGGCTATGAAGCGGTCGAGGCAGGCATGAAATACAGTAAGCATAAATTCGCATGACGTGACTGCCGTTAGGACCGCTGCTGTGGCTCGGGAACGTAATATCCACATCATAGTCTGCTAATCACTTGATCATGGGCTGTATTTAAAGTCACAAGTACACTAGATGCAAAGACGTATACGCGTATGCGCGTGATATAATGAGAATCAGTTACAAGTGTATTTTACATCACTGCACACGACGGGTACGGAAACTGAGCCCTAGTTACTAGTATGCTGCCTGGGTTGTCGGCCGTGGCATCATGCCAACACAATGTTAGATGCTACGTTTTGTACTGAATCTTCAGGATGACATATGCTCCAGGCCAATGCCGCAACTCGAGCCCAAGGGGCCCATTTTGCCACCAGTCATCTGTTCATCGCACGGAACCGAGTCGTCGAGGTGGGAGTAGGGCTGTGCGCCGTACCCGTGGTCTTACGGGTGTACGGGTCCCGTATTACGGGACGGCGCCACTGAAGGATCTGACGGAGACGCGTGCAGCCATGACATCTGAACGACCCAATCCCAGAAGTGAGGAGTCCGCGGACCGAGTGAAATAGCAAACATTACTTACATCTCTCAAAGGAGCACCCGGAGTTTTCGGTGTCTTCAACGTCATACTGAGCACTTGGCGGTGCATGTTGAGATAAAGAGTAGCCGAAGCGTTGACGCGTCGGCCCAAACTGTCCGGGCGGCCCACAGGCCCGGACCACATAAGCGTTTCAGATCAGTTGCTGAAATGCGTATGATAACAAAATTGATAGTGTGATCTAAGACAATTGGTAGCTAGCACATAGTGATCGTGAAAACAATTTGATAGTTACTACAGACAAAATAATCAGGGATGCTCTCAGATACTTAAGAGTGTCGTACATACAGTAGATACTTCAGTTTCTTCTCACAGAAACTGAAGTAAGTACTTACTATCTCATGATCTTATCAGTAGCTGATTACGCGTTGTAGTATCATTTTTATTAGGTAAATATGACACAAAAGTTTCTTCTCACAGAAACTGAATATCATTTTTATTAGATCTATTACGATCTAATCTACCTTATCACTGTGCGATTCAACAGTGCATTGGCGAAATCCCACTCGTGTTACCAAACTTGCCTGGGGTGTTCCACTCCACCATGTCCCGCTTGAGATTGTTGAGGTGTTCCTGCAGGTCCTTATAAGACACATTATGCAAACAAGATAGCACCGTGCCCTTCCCCATCTAACCCATCCACTCAGACCGCCTTGATGCTCAACTGCTCCCCACAGAATAATTTTACTGCTTGATTCTGGAAACCTTGTGTGCCGATCAACAAACTCCTTGAGTTCTGGAAGCTCCCTCAAGAGGATTTTGACACTTGCAATCCAATTCAGTGGTGGTTGGGCTGCCAAACTTCTTTTCCCAACTTGTATCGGCTTGCATGTGACATCTTGTCCATCCCAGGTGAGTTTTTCTTTTTTCTTTCCTTTTGTTCACAGCTCACTGTCATCATCAGCTTCTGCAGTGGCTGTAGAGAGGGTTTTCTCTGGTGGGCGAGATGCAATCTCTCTCTGTTGCACTAGCTTGAAGGCGGAGACCATCAGGACCCTTATACTAGTCAAAAAGAAATTGCACTTGCAACAAGAACATGTTGTATCAGTAGTTTAGTAATATATGACCCATTACCCATAATACGGCCGTTCAATCCCCCGAACTGTCCTGTTTGAGTTCACAGTAAGTTGATATACGGTATGGGGTCAGGACAGGTAGACCCGTTTGGACCTGTCAAATATACAGCTGTACCTGTAATACAGTACAGTGAACAGCCCTAATATTTATAGTAATGCAAGAGAATGCACCTTCTCTTCATCATCATATGGAACATACCACTTTGACAAGCACATCTTATTAGATCTTAGGCATTACTACAACGTCTGCTAGTGTGACATCATACTACAATACCTGACATCATGCTAACCTTACTTCATACATTCCATACTGTCATATATAAGATAAGTTAGAACACACATACAACTCTATCTCAATATATCCCTTTATCTCTCATCTCATCAACTTCTGAGCTCCAATAGGTTATGGGCCCTGAGCTCTAATCTTGAACCTGCCAAGTCCTTTTCTGACAATTGTCAACCCTTGTCTCTGTCACACTTGTCTCCATCACTTTTCTCGCCTTCCTGACGCCCCCGCCAGTTCAGCCACATCCCTCTCCTGTCAACTGTCAACCCTTGTCTCCACCACACTTGTCTCTGTCACTTTTCTCATCTCCCTAGCATTCACACCAGCTCGTCTATGTCCTCCTTCCATTGACCCTCATGTCCTGTTCATCACTGTCACCTCTTATCTCTGTCAGCCCTCACTTGTCAATTGTCCCTGTCAACACAAAGGGTATAGTTAAATTCTCCCTTCCTCTCCATCACTGTCACACCTCACTTGTCAATTGTCCCTGTCAACACAATCTCCCTTTTATCAATTGTCAACTCTTTTCCCAATTATCATAACCATCCTTCCCCTGTCATTTCTCCCACACAAACCTCCTTAATTATGAGCACAAATGTCCCTGTTCCCATTACTCCTTCTTCCACCCCCCTCCCCAATGACAATCCAGTGAATGTGGACATCACCCTCGCGGAACGATTCATGTCTGATAACACATGGCCTGCAGATCTCACTCTCAACCTTGAAAAGTCTAACTGGTCAGAGTGGAGCAAATGACTGGACCTCATGGTACAAGGTCAAGGTTTTTGACAATGGCTTGAAGGTTTGTTGCCATGCCCAGATGCCCAGACTCAGTCGAAAGCTCATTGGATTTGGCATAATAATGACAATTCCTTGCGCTCATTCATTTTACATCACATTGACACCATTGAGTATGAATTCTTGGGTGAAAAAGTCACTAACACAACTTCCCACAAGATCTTTGAAGCCCTTAAACAGCATCATGAAAAACTCAGTTTGTATGCCCAAATGCTTGCTATCAAGAATGTTCTTGATATACGTTTCCTCCCAGACAGCCCCCTGCTTCCCACCCTCTCTGACATCTGTTGGCTGCACAAGCAGATTGCAAACATGGGTCCCATTGACACCAACAAACTACTCTCCATCTTCATACTCAACTCCCTTGGTGACAACTTTCACTACCTACAATCTCAGATTCAATCTCTCTCTGTCAAGCCCCATTTTTCCTCAGCTACCCTTATCCAATGCATCCAGAGTGAGGACACCCTCATCAAGAAGCGCAATGCGCAAAATGCAGCTACCCCTTCCGCTCTCCCCACAGCCATTGTGCCTTTGACTGCCCCTTCCGCTTTCCCTGCAACCGCTGCATGGAAATGGGCATACTGTACTCATTGCAAAAAGGAGGGACATTCCACTAATTTCTGCATAAGTCCTGGTGGAAAAATGGCTGGATGCTCTGTCGAAGAGGCAAGAGCGGCCCAGTGGCTCTTTTTCTCAAAGACAAACGACTCCAAAAACCAAACAATTCCACATGCGGCACACATCGCTTCCCCTGCCAAAGATTCCGCTCCTCCCTCCGATACTGGTTTGCCCTCCATCACCATCAATGGCATCTCTTACTATCCCTCTCCTTCACCGACATGCCCCGACCCCCTGCCCCTTTCAGCTGGCGATGACTTTGAGTACCACACCTTCGTTGCCATCAAAACTCCCACTATGCAAACCACATCTATTGATTGGTCTCTCCACACCATTGTAGGCACAACCTCCTCTGTTTCAATTCCCATGTCAGTCAGCTTTAAACCTCTGGCCCTCACCCAAATTCCTTTTATCCTTGACATGGGTGCTACATGCCATATTTTGCCTTGCCGCTCAGACTTTGTCTCATTGCAACCAACACCCCCATGCCCAGTCACCAGACTTGGTGGATCGCAAGTCCAAGCCACTGGCATTGGAGCCATTGAATTTGAGACAGACGATAACACTGTTATACGCCTCAATAACGTTTTATACATCCCAAACGCTGCCGTCCATTTACTTTCCATCATTTCCCTAAACCGCACTGGGAATTACACCATGCACTTCGGCTGTAACCACTGCTGGGTAACTGACAAAACAGGTGTCACTGTTTTCTCAGGCCTCCTTTCGCCCAAACACAATCTATACAAAGTCAACACCCTGAAGGCGCATCGCATGCTTGTTTCCCATTGTGTCCCTGACATCAACACATGGCACAGGCGTCTTGGACACTGCAATTTCCGCACGGTCCTGGACATGGTGCAGTCGCACTGCATTGATGGTATGACCATTAACTTGTTGCACTTGCCACCAAAATGCCAACACTGCATTCTTGGAAAACAGACTCATTCCCCTGTGCCGAAAGCACGTGAAGGCCCTAAAGCATCCTGCTGCCTCAAGCGCATTCATGTTGACCTCACAGGGCCAATGTCCATTTTGTCATGATCCAGTTGTCGCTATTCAATGAATATAATTGATGATTTCTCCAGTTACGTATGGACAATTCCACTTCCAACAAAAGACACCACCGCTGTGAAACTCGACAAATGGCGGCACACAGTTGAAAATCAATCCAACCTCCATGTGACATACATCATCTCGGACAACGGAGAACTTGTCTCCAACTGCTTCTCTGCATGGTGCTCTTGCCTGGGCATTCAGCACCTTAGAACTGCCCCCTACACTTCCCTCCAAAATGGGAGAGCTGAACACCTTCATCGTATGATAATGAACAAAGCATGCAGCATATGCCTTGCTTGTGCTGTACCCCCTAACTTTTGGGATGAGTTTAATGCTACTGCAACTTACCTCACCACCCTTACTGCATCCAGAACCCTTAATGGTAAAACACCTTTCGAAAGTTGGTTTGGTCGCAAGCCGTCCATTTCATACCTGCGTGAGATCAGCTCCCGCTGTTTCGCACTGATCCCAGGAAAACAAGCTAAGATTCTTCAATGCTCCACTGAGTGCACTCTCATCAGGTATGCTCCGAATGCCAAGGCATATCGCCTATGGGACAGGTATACAAATCACATATTCAATTCCTTCCACATTACCTTTATTGAGCACCTTGACGCTACTGTGTCTTCCTGTTACAAACCAAGGCCAGGTCCTGGCCATAGATTGTCCTATTTCACTCAAGAGAGGCCTCTCTCACTTTGCATTGCCAACTCCCTTCCATTTCCTGGGCTACCCCTCCTGCGGTACAAGATATCACTATTGCAAAGGCACTGTAACACGACCAGGCACCCGTTTCCTAATCGGGTAATCATCGCGTGGCAGCCACATGGTCACCCAGCCACCAAGAACCTGAAACAGCAGCACAAACTCTTAGGCCCCTTTTACCAACCGAGAATTCTTGAATCTTGAACTTGAACTTGGATTTCGGGATTTTCCGGGAGTGACAGGAGTGACAGGAGTGATGTAAGTGATATGATGTATATAATAAATTAATATGCATTTTTTTTGGTTGTCATTTGCATACTCACATATTTGGGGTTACACATGATGTGTCAGTGTCAAACTCAGAGTCAAGCAGTCCAACTCAAGCTCAACAGCTGGGTGCTTACAGCCCCATTTTCACCAGAGCTGCACATACAAAATTTGCACAAAGATGTGCACCCACACATTGGTGACACATATTCTGCCTTATGACATGCTTGCAATACCCCACTTGGAAGGAGTGGAAGGAAGGGTTAGAAAAAATATTTTACATATCACATGTAAACCCAGCAAATCACACTGGGAAATAACTCATATTTGAAATGGACTCATATTAGTTTATTATGTCACTTACATCACACCTGTCATTCCTGTCACTCCCAGAAAATCCTGAAATCCAAGTTCAAGTTCAAGATTCAAGAATTCTCGGTTGGTAAAAGGGGCCTTAGAAGCTGTTGCATAACTCATCTGACATCATCAAGGCTCCAATGACATTATGGCTGACTGAGCGACTCCACAGTGACATCATAATGATGTCATCGCTCCACAATGATCAGTAATGCACTCAGTAAGCCTGAAACTTGACACAAGCAAGTTTATGCCTCTGTAGTCCTATTGGATGGTACCAAAGGGTCTAGAATAGTTCCAGTTCTTTGTAATCAACCCTGTACACTGTATATAAGCCCCAATGTAGCATGGCAGTCGTCAGACTGTCCATTTGTGATACTCTCCTCTTCCTGGGTACTCCCCCACAACCGCTCAGTCTAAAGATTCCCCTCGCCTCCAAGGTACTCTTCAATGACCACCTTGTTTAAAGCCCTCTCGCTACACTGGCCTCCAGCCTTCACCTCTGTCTCTTGCAACACCTACCAGTCCCCATCTGGTACCTCCTCATCATTTGGCTCGTCCTCCTGTTCAACGCCATCTTTGCCACGTACCATCTGTTCCAACCCTTGCCCACCTGCTCCTGAGTCCTTAGTGATCAGCAGTATGTGTCTTGACACTTCCCTTTACCCAAATGAAATACTGATTAATGATAAGGCACCATCATGGGATGAAATTCCCATCCAACAAGAACCTGCCCCTCAAGCAACCGCCTTGGCTGAACAACACCCCCCCCCTTCCACACCTTCTGTACACGCCAACTTCTGTTTCCCTGCCTCAAATGTCAATCCCTCAGTGAATGATGATAACTCTGACAAAACTGCTACCACCACACTTCCTCTTCCAACACTCTCGATACCAGTTCTTACTTTATCTCTGCCCACTCCCCACCCTTTACCTAATGTTACATTACCGTCCAATCACCCTTCTTCTTCAATACCTGATAACACTTCCCTTCCTCATCACCCCTTTATGTCCGATAACACGGCACATACCTTACCAGTTTCAACGTCACCTCCACAACATAATACCTTAGAACCACCAACTCTCCTGCAAAGCTCATCCCTTCCATCTTATGCTACCAGCCCCTCTTCCTCTGCCCCAAATATGACTGTGACTTCAACTGCATGTAACAACCTCAACCCTGCTCCTGCCATCTGTTGTTCTAGCCGCATTCCGGCACCCACATCTCGCACACTCACAAACGATGGGCTCAACCACCCTTCTTGACAGAAACTGCTCAGCGATACAACCCTTACCTGCTCTCTCCAAGACCTTCATACGAACCCAATTCCCTTACTTAGTCAACCTTCCCATACATACAGTACCGGACTGACCCAGACCTCATCACCTGCACATCCTTTACCTACTGACATGCTACTATATTCCTTCCTCTCCAAGTATTCTTGTTTTCATGATACGCACACACTATTTCCCCTCACCATTGACGATTCCTTTCATATGCTACCCCATGCTTTCGCCTCGATCCATGATGGGACTATGGACACTATACTGGATGACAAACCTTCTTGGTCTGACGCCCTCTCCTCACTGGAGCGCGAACTCTGGATTGCCAGCACTCAAGATGAGATTAAAAGCTTGAAAGACCTCCAAGTTTTTATCCTGGTCCCACACTCCGAGGTGCCTTCACACCTCTGCCCACTCTGTGGCAAACTTGTTTGCAAATGTAAACACAACAACCTTGGCAACATCACTCATTACAAGGTCTGCTATGTCACCAAAGGTTATGCACAGCAGTATGGCCTCGACTACACGAAGACAACTGCCCCCACAGCACATCCTGAATCACTTCACATGCTCCTCCATATCACTGCTTCCCTTGCCTGGGACATCCAACAATTCGACATAAAAACTGCTTTCCTCCATGGCGTTCTACCACCTAACAAGATCATGTTCATGGAACAACCATCTGGTTTCAAAGCCCCAGGAAAAGAAAACTGGGTCATGAAACTAATGAAGGGCATTTATGGCATGAAACAAGCCAGCAGAATTTGGAATCAGACATTCAACAAAGCAGCGGAGGATTGGGGGTTCAAATGTCTCCCTTGTGAGTGGTGTGTCTATTCCTGTCAGACTCAATCGGGGACTATCATCTTTGTCATCCATGTTGATGACATCATCTCCATTGCTTCCTCTGAATCCGAGCACAACATGTTCAAAGCCTTACTACGCTCACGCCAACCTTGGCCCCATCAAATTCACCCTCAGCATTGCTGTTACTCACAACCACACCACGAAATCTATTTCACTCTGCCAGTCCACCTTCATTGATTGCATCATACACCAATTCGGCCAATCCAATGCTCATCCGGTGGACCTCCCTATGATCCCTGGCCTCTGCCTCCAGCACAACGACAAATCTGTACCCATCACACCAGACATCCTCACCTGGCGTAATACCACCCCCTATCCCACACTCATTGGCAACCTCATCTACATCGCAAACACCACTTGTCCTGACATTGCCTTCACTGTATCCAAACTGGCCTCCTTCATGGACTGCTACAACCAAGACCATTGGTCTGCCACCATCCGCATCCTTCATTACCTTAAGGGAACATGGACATTGTTGCTCACACTGGGTGGCTCGCATCCTATCACCTTAGTCGGTCACTCTGACTCCGACTTCACCAACTGCATCGACACTAGTTGGTCTACCACTGGGTATTGCTTCCATCTAGGTTCAGGTTGCATATCTTGGTCCTCACAGAAACAACAGACAGTTGCCGACAGCTCCTGTTACATGGAGTACATCGCATTACACAACGCAGCCCACAAGGCGATCTTCCTATGGCAAGTTCTCTCCCAAACTCAATTCACCCAGTCTACCCCCACAACCATCTACTGTGATAATGACACGGCATCAAAACTTCCCAAAAATCATGTGTGGCATTCACATGTGAAGCACATTTGCATCAAGTACCACTATGTCAGAGAACAGGTGCTCGCGGGCGACATCTCCATTGCTCAAGTCCCGACCAAAGACAACATCGCTGACATCTTCACCAAACCTCTTTGTTGACCAGACTTCACTCATTACGCCTACTCCTTGGTCTTCACGGGGAACAGACTTGATGTTGCAAACATACACCGTCTCAGGGGTTCTCACCCTCTGACATTGAGGGGGAGTATTAGATCTTAGGCATTACTACAACGTCTGCTAGTGTGACATCATACTACAATACCTGACATCATGCTAACCTTACTTCATACATTCCATACTGTCATATATAAGATACGTTAGAACACACGTACAACTCTATCTCAATATATCCCTTTATCTCTCATCTCATCAACTTCTGAGCTCCAATACGTCTTGCCTTGGCAATTCTGGTGGGGTGAGAGATTCGGTAAGAATGAATAGTTCAATGGGTAGGTATCACCTGAACCAGGATGAACCGAATCATTGTCGTCAACACACACACGCCCTCGAGCCAGTGACATTGATACGGAATGATCACGTGTTACTAACCACTTCCGCGACGCGAGCATTGCCAACTCTCGACGTTGTCCATGAAACCACCATCACGCAAATCGATCCACGGCGACTTCAACTCACGCACAGAACATGTACAGCACGGCTCAAATCCGAGTGCACAGACGCTGCGGCACACGATCGCGTTCCTCCCTTCACGGCGCCGTCGACATGCACGAGGTCGTCTCCGAAGTGTTCAATCCGAGTGTGTCAGTATCTCTGGGTTCTCAAAAACCCCTCTCAAATGCTTCACGGAAGGCATCGCCTGCGGCCAGGACAAATGCCTAGCTACTGCGTTCTTCCGCATGAATAAGGACCATCGTCATCGAAATATGGGTTCTATGTCAGCGACGGTGCGGGCGGAGCAGCAGAGCTCCACCCTCATGTGACGTTGGAAACACGACCCAAACACCTTTGCGCTGCGCAGAGTACCGACGTGAAGCTTGAACAACGATTCCTCGCCTGAGTAACGACTTCAACTCTGCCAGATTGTATGCGAACCGTATACGACCGGCTTTTCGGTAATTCTCACTCACTGCACATGGCCTCGTTCACGCCAAAGGAAGCGGGTTCCCAGGCCTGAGAGAGTTGTTTCAATTCATCGAGAGTAGCGTTCGTGAAGTTGACGTGTCGACGACAAGGAAACCCTTGGAGTCACAGTGATCGTATGCCTTGTGGAACCGTGGAGTCGGAGAGGAAGTAATAAGTAATGGTAGTAAGTAATTGTTTTTGGCATGATGAGATGTGAGAGTGAGAGATGTTCTTAAATATACAGTAGTAACAACGCCGAGGACAGTTACAAGTATTTGTTACCCTCATTCAGCTGGCAACGCAACTGGCAGGCACCTGCCGGGAGTCCAAGCACAGAACCAAGTCTCTCCATTGAACTTAGTCCATGCTCACAGATCAGTTTCGTAATCGTAGGTTGTATGTACACACTACAGTGAGGGTAGTTTGAATGGAACACTCCCATCACCCCTACACATTGATAAGGACCATGTCATGACCCGTCCGAGTCCTCTAGTTTCCAAACACATCATATCGCATGCCACTTCAACATTGCCTCATATGATCTCGCTCAGCGCCCTGCGTATATCCTACCACATTCTTTGCTCTTTGAGAAGCTGGAAGTTGCTAATCATCACATCACAGTGGCCTTCCACGTGACGACCTTGCTGAAGGAAACGCCATCGAAAGTTGTGCCAAGAGCTGAAACCCGAAGAGTTTTGGTATGGAATGTACACTCAATACCCTTGCGTAGCGTTTCATCCGTGGGGAATCTTCATAGGATACTGTAAGCGTGATTATCTGAGAAAAGTGAATGCCGACTCACCGTCCTCGGTCGATGATCTTGACGCGGGCGTTCTTGGCTCGATATTTAGGACATCCGTCATAGGCGACCGCAGTGACTGGCACCTATCAATATGTACATCAATGGAACCAAGAAAGCACATACTTTTAGACAGACTTGTGATTTCAGCAACGTCATGCCCCTCCCAGGTGACGCTAGACAGAGTGAGATATAAGAAGGGTAAGAAAGGCATTGGCATAGCACCAACATGACTCCATTTTTGAATTCAATCTCAGCATCCAAAGGTCCGGTCTTGGTTAGAGATGCGTTCAACTCCAGCTCGAATTTGTCGCCCCGTCGGTTCCTAATACACTAAACCAACGACTCTCTGTGGAACGTCGGGACGCACGTCATGGTGGCTTCTTTAATACGGAAATCCGCCTTTTCCACAAGGGTTTGTACAATGGGAGGAGCAATGGCACCAATCAAGTAGAGTGCAGTGCCGTCCCTCTACCTTATGTGAATCAGATGAAACTCGACATGCATAGCCAACTCACAATAGCAGCGGGTACGTGGGACTGTGTGAATATCAATTTTACACAATCTGTACTAGATTACTTCCTGCATCGACATTGAAGATGAGAGCTTACGATTATCGACCATCAACTGACTGTTAATGCGTAGCGTCACCTTTAGGTTTTCGAGAGATTTGAGGATGGCTCCTGTTATGTCGAATTGCTTTCCGCTGAGTGAATTGTGTGAGCTTTGTGTGAGTACTGGAAGGGCCACCCTACCTCGCGAGGGTGGGCACCTTCGTGGGCACGCTGGCCTGGACCCGTGCGATGTCATTCTGCGGTGCGCTAGAATTATAATATGATTCTGCCATAGTGAGAAGATCGTCAAGGGGCCCTAGAACGACACGATTAGTCGCTGCGCCGGAGCGCAGAAGCTCAATGATCATTAGCGGTTTTTTCAAGTTGAATGCGAATGGCAGCGCTCGTGAAGAGTCATTGACGTCCAGCGGCTTAGATGAGAGGTCACAATTAATAGTACCAACGTCCCACTTCCCACACGTGACAGTCGTGTTGGTAAGCTTGACAAGTTGGACAGGAGCAGTGAAAGGGTTCTTGAGGGCGAAAAAAGCATCACCACGTTTGGTCTGCGTTACATTGCGTGGGAGTTTCAGGCTGACAGATTCAAGCAGGGTCTTTAGGCGAGGGACCTCAATCTTCTCAACTTTGAGTTTCTTGATCGCGTTGTTTAGCCATTGGATCTGAATTGCATAATTAGAATCGAATGGTAACCCATCGTGCAGTCCACATACGTCTTGACGTCCGGCACTCTCGCCGAGAATAAAGGCAGTCTCACCTGAACCTTGGACGGCACAAAAGACAGTTGAGATATCGGAAGTGAGGTGGTCAGTCAGTCTCAATCGTGACTTTGTTGACGGCCCGGAGTTCAGACTGAATGAACCAGTCGACACGACGCGACCAATTTTGGTGTTCCCAATATAATATTGGAAACTGATGCTGTCGAGAGCGATGCCAATTTCTGAAGGCTACCCAACATACGCTTGAAGGTCGGAAATTGACGAATTAGGCGCTCACATTTGTAATCATTGTATCAAGCGTAACGCGAATGCCGGGGACAGTGTCGTTGCCGGGTAGATCGACAGACTTGATTTCGGCACATTTATCTAAGTTATTCCACCCTCTGAGGGAGACGAGCTTCGGGGGAAGCTCGATATCCTTGACAATAACGCCTTTCGCTTTCAGCGTAGCTGACTGGTGTGAGTGCCGAGTGTGGAGGTCACAATACATACAGGGAACTCACCAGTAAGGTCTTCGCAGGAGATCCGCCACTCAAGTTTTTCCTTCGTGAATAGGTCCTTTTTCCAACCCATTCAACACGACGGCCCGTATGCACCACGAACTGCTCACCATCACGAATTTCTCCAGGGCGCCACGGTGACAGTCGTTGACTTTGAAGATGGCGACGACGTCGTTGAACTCGAATGACCCCTTACCGATCTCCAATTCTGGCATGTCGAGTGTCCCGAAGGTTTTGAACTGTCGAGACTCCTCGTCGAACCATTCAACAGTGAGCTCGCGGTTGAATTTTAGCACTGCATCAACTGTATACCTTGTTAGGAGCAAGTATCAAAACACCGTTCGAACCACATACAAGGTCCTGCATCGGCGACGGAACCCGACAATGTCGCTTTGAAATCGTTTTGCGTGGGATCTGTGATGAAAACTTTCGTCAACCTGGGAGTTGACAACTATTAGCCCCGCGCGCCAGTAAGCCACTCGCGAAATCCTGACCTGAAAGTGGCACGTCCCACGTATTCCTCGACAATGGGCCTTACGGTAAGTTCATTTACGATGCCAATATCCACGATCTCCTTTGCGAAGGGGATATTATCGAGCACTGTGTTGACAGGAATGAAATCGGAGACTATGTCGAGGGCGGTCGGTAAAACAGCCTTCGTAATGTTTTTGAAGAAGTTCATGTTCAAGAAAATATCGTCTGACGGTGTCGTTTACCTGTGGGGAAGGATCTTAGGTTAAGAATTGCCTGCGGTGGAAGTTTAAGACTGTTGAGAAACGACATTACAGCGTGGTATCCTTGCGGTGCATCCGCATGTTAGTCTGATAAACCACGTGGACGCCAGTGAAGGAGGTGTGGGTCGGGAGGGATGTGGACCGGCGATTCTGGAACATCTAACCGAACTTGATTGATCTGATACGAGCGTATTCGGTCTCAACTCAATCTATTGTGATCGGACATCTAGACGTGGTAGACGTGCAGATCGCCAGCGTGGTAGCCTTGCTGCGCGTCGGCATGCAGCGTGCAGCGTGATGATGTGATATAGCATGCAACAAGCCAGCGAAGTAACTGTGAGAGGAAGGTTCTGGAACGTCTAGACCAAGGTCATTGTCACGGTCCTGTATTCTGTCTTATCTTATCGTGACTGGACACCTAGACATGGTAGATGTGCGGAATGCCAGCATGGTCACGGTAAGTATCCTTGCGACGCGTTTGCATGATAGATTGATAAATCATGTTGCACGCAAGCCAGGGAAGTAGTGCCAGTGTGATATGGACTGGCAATTCTGGGACATCCAGGCCCACATGGTTGCCCCGATAACGTGCCTATTGCCAATGCGATACACTCTACTTCACGAGTGGAAGAAAAGGATGGCCCCTATTGGGAAATGCCAGCGGCCCGGGATAGGCGCTTGTTTTTTCTGGGCGCGGCAAGCAACGAATTGATCAGCTCTGTCTGCAGACGACGAATAATGTTGATCTGAGGTGCTCACTGATCTGAGAGTCGCGCCACCCTGACCGTGGCCATGAAGCGGTCGAGTGGATGTAGGCAGGCATGAAATAAGCATAAACCAGCCTGAGTTTGGCCCTATCATGACGTGACTGCAGTTAGTAGGGAGTGTAAAGGAGTGTAGTAATTACACGTACGGTCCGGCTTTGTCCGTTCACACGCCAACCTGGTGGCTGCACGTCCAACGCTTGGAACTAGATAGAGCTGTGACTTGGTTCCCAATGAGTATCGCAATCCCCACATCATAGTCTGCCGTCCTGCACACGACGAGCCCTAGTTTGCCTGGGTTGTCGGCCGTGGCATCATGCCAACACAATGTTAGATGCTACGTTTTGTACTGAATCTTCAGGATGACATATCCTCCAGGCCAATGTCGCGACTCGAGCCCAAGGGACCCATTTTGCCACCAGTCACCTGTTCATCGCACGGAACCGAATCGTCGAGGTGGGAGAACCCCTTGTTAGGACCCTCAACTTTCAAAGTAAGTTTATTGGGATGGGCAACAACAGGGTTGGGCAAGGTCCTGAGCGACCGAAGAGTTTACGGGCTTGCATGCACGACAGTGCTAATAAAGATACAAAAGCGAGATGGAACGACTTGGGAAGGTGATGGCAAGGATGGAGGAGATACAACATTCCCGTGTCGCACGCACGAGAACGCAAACCCAAGAAAAAAAGTGATCGTCATGCATCATGCCTTGAGCAACTCCTCGACAACCTTGTCATCCGTAATCTTGGCGACATTGGCGCCACGATAATTCAAGCGTCGTAATACGTCAATCTACACCGAGCGTGCATGTGAGCGACGTAACAACTACAATCCACGCTGGTCTCACCACTTTATTACGCTCGAAGCCAATAGCCTCGAACTGGTCAACGTGTGCTCGTTCGAGACCGGCGATCGCGACCTCATCGCGCAAGGCGCCGCCTATCTTCCCTGTGGAACCCAGCCCTATGGATGGCGCAGGCCCTCCGGCGTATACGTGGGTCCAGTAACGCGCAGTGTCCTCGAAACTCGTACGGGACGTCATGAAGTGCTTCGCAACCTCAGCGTCTTGTGGGTCGTTCGGCTCTGGACTGCAGAGGAGAGATTGCAACGAAATGAGGGTGGATTTCAGGGTAAGAACGGGCGACCAGGCGTCCTTGAGGATGTCGAGGCAGATGGCGCCTGAAGCAGAAGAGACGTTTGGGTGGTAAACCTTTGTGATGAACTTCATCTTTACAGGTTGAAAAGGGTACGAATCGGGTATGACGATGTCCTATGGTAGCGTCAGTCATGTCGAAAGAGGGGTTAGACGCCCGCGGGGAACGGAGGATGGTGGGTATAGCGCACGACTTCAAAGTGACCGCCATGGTAAGGAGTGTCCTGTGGACCCTCAAAGGATCCGCGAAGATGAAATGGAGAGTTGTCGATGAGCTCGATGTTGATGTTCGACGACTGGTCATTTTTGCAATCTTGGTGATACAGTGGATCAGTTAGAGCGGAGACAGGGAACTACTCGTGATCCGCACCAGCAATCTCCTTGTTTACTCGACGAAGACGGGCGTCCATGATGGAATGGAGATGCAAAAACAAGTTCGAAGGGTGGATGTGAAAGTTGTTTGAGGCAGAGGGTTGCAGTGATTGACGGCTTCCTTCCCACACGTGGCCCTGGACACATCCCACTGTTCGTTCATCGTTTATCATTATCATCAGCACAATGTCGTCCATGCGTAACGTGTTTGCAGAGCATGTGGAAAATCTTCAAAATACCATCGTAACCGCTTTTGAGAAACTCGACCCGAATGCCCCTCCTTTCCTCCGCGATCGCTGGGAACGCCAGGGTGGTGGCTATGGCATATCCTGCATCTTTTCAACCCCCTTCTCTTCAACCCCCGCCACGACGGTTCTCGAAAAGGCCGGCGTTAACATCTCGGTCGTTCATGGCTCTCTTTCTCCTGCGCAAGTGAAACAGATGTGTGCAGATCACGCTTCACTTCCCTATGATCCAAACCGCCACGAAACCCTCCCCTTCTTCGTTGCCGGCCTCTCGATCGTCATCCACCCGCGCAATCCGCACGCACCCACAGTTCATGCCAACTATCGCTTCTTCGAAGTGACAGACACTGCGGACACGTCCAACGTGCTCGCGTGGTGGTTTGGCGGTGGGTCCGATCTCACCCCGTCCTACCTCTACGAGGACGACGCGCGGCACTTCCACACGACACTCAAAACCGCCTGTGATCCACACGGCGCAGCGCTCTACCCCGCATTCAAGGCATGGTGCGACGAATACTTTTTCATCCCCCATCGCGGCGAGACGCGGGGCATAGGCGGGATTTTCTTCGATGACCTCTGCGACACGACGCACAAGCGCCTCCCGGATGCGTCGCTCCACGATCGCCCGTGGACGCCCGAGAATATCTTCGCGTTTGTGCGTAGCGCCAGCAACGCCTTCCTCCCTTCGTACCTTCCTATCCTGGAGCGCCGCGCCAACATGCCGAACACCGATGCCCACCGCCGCTGGCAGCTCCTTCGCCGCGGCCGCTACGTGGAGTTCAACCTCATGTATGACCGCGGCACCAAGTTTGGTCTCGCGTCACCCATCGCGCGTATCGAGAGTGTCCTGATGAGCTTGCCAGAGGTTGCCCGGTGGGAGTACTGCAGCGAGGTCGGTGCGGAAGCGGGTAGTGACGAGGGGAGGCTGCTGGAGCTTCTCAGAAAACCGAGGGCGTGGGTCGTGTAACCCAGAAGTGTCCCGCAGACACTCTAGAGATCGTCTGGCGACTAACCGAAATGTACGTTGTCGATTGTCTGTACATTTGTACTTGTTTTCCTGCATTGAATACACCATATTCTGTTATGAGTCTCTGCTAACCCGTGACCGTAGATGAATAGGCAGGCCCCAAGCATAGCTATGAAACCCTCAAGGCCCAGCCAGTCACGATCCTCATTTGGTAATTCGGTTAGCCAGGTTGATCCGTTATCACCTCGCGACCGACATTGATGTACTCCGATGAGTGGTTCGAGGTCAAGTGGGCCTGGTCCTTTTATTCTTCCGTCTCCTCGGATCATCAGCCATTTTGTCCCATCAAATCAACACAATGGAGGGCACACGAAGCCATACGCTCGTTCGATCATGTTGACATGAGATACGCTGCCATCGGACTTTGTTATCCAGCTCTGAGTCAATCAAATTGGAGCATTTGACATGGACAAAGAACCTACGATGCCACTCTACAAGCCCTCGTCATAATCTTGGGAATAAGAAAACACAACAGATGCATGCCAGGCTGTCGAGTCATCATTATAAACTTACGGTATGGAGTTCGAGCACCACTCGTGCCTTCGCGGTTGTACCTACAGAGGATCGTCCTTCCGAAAAAGCCGGTCGTTTCGAAACTAATGAAGTGGACAAACAGGGTCAGGTACCAAACCGTTCAATACTACCATATCCATCCGTCCACCCTCGGGGGAGGCGACTTTTGTCCCAGTATTCGAGTGCTCGCCAATATTGGACACCTGATTTCCATGAGACGAGACTATGACAATACTTCGCATGGATTTACAGAACAGGGCACGAGGCCTTTATCACGGGCATGTTTTGTCGGTGTCAAGCAGCAGCTTGGCCCCGGCTAATTATGGCAGACCGCATTTGTCTGCCGTCAGAAACTGAGATTCAGGCAAATTTAGGTGCAACGGAGGATAGGCAGCTAACGTAGCCACCAAGTGGGAATGACAAACCACAAACCAGGCCATTCAGCGCCAAAACAAAACCCCCCTCGGAAGCTCCCATTTCTTTAAGAGACGCGGATGTTCAGGTTGTGGTGTACTGGACGGCCATGAATTCCTTTTTTCTTCGAGTCAATATTGTCAAGAGAAGAGATGCGTACCCCCCAGAGAGCCCAAGCAGACAATTGTCGCGAACGGCACCGCCAGGCCAAACTTTTTAGTCGTAGTCTATGGCGACAACGGTGTCGTGTTAGAGACCACGTACATTCTACGGGCCTGTAAGGTTGTCATGCCCACGAGGAGCCACAATTGGTCAGATGTCGAGCATTGTTGTTCGGTTGTCCATTCATGCAGGCAAACCTTCGGTAACGTTGTACTGACCTGTCACAGGCGGGCGGTTTACCCCTATTTGGCACTCTCAGCTTTTTTTGCCTGACCTAAGCGGGCGAAAGCAAGGGACCATCGCATGCGACCCTCGAAGGTCACCCACCATGATGGATTTCACCGTGGTAGCGTCACGGTATCATCCTGAACAGGTGCTTGACCTCACCGGTCCCCATCGATGTCGTTGTTCCAGCTCTGCTGTAACTCATAATACAGGCTAAGCGCAGGCTCAAACCCTGGACCAATTGCCTGTGTGGGTTCGGTACTCGCCTCCTTTCGGCAAACCATAGACGTGCTCTGGTCCGCCCTCGACATGGCCACAGCACGAACCTCTGGGAGGAACTCCGGGATTCCCAAGGAGCGCCTCAAGAGCAGACCAGAAAATGCTCTCCTTCGCCGGGATCGCGGAGGACATGGTGTCCAAGAACACGTTTCTTGCAAGGGCGTGCCCGTTCGGATCGAAGTTGTACGTCAACTTTACGCGCGCACCTTCGGGTTCGATGCCGCGGAAGAATGCAATGTTGCCCATTGAGCGGTGGTGGAGCCGTCGCTAGCTCAATCGCAGAGTCGAACGATTGAGGGCCACGCCCTCTCGTTCGATTGTGTCAGAGTGTTAGGCACGAGCGAACGGAACATCTTCGCACTCCGTACCACATACGACTTGAAGGATCGTCCTTTGTGTGCGACTGGACCTTAGTTTCTACTGGCTTGGGCAGGCAATGACCCGGAAAGCACCTGAGCTGGTATAGCCCTACCACTTGCGAAAGGGTATGTGATCAACACGAGAAGCGAGAGCGAGTAGGAATTGGACAGTAGCACGCGGCGGGAGATTCGCGGATAAAGTTCTCACTCTCGAGCCATGTTGTTACGGTATACGCTTACGCTATTGCAACAGCACATGTGGAAGTGAGGCACGGAACAGGACGAGAAAGTATCTGCGCACGACCTTGATCAGGTGTATGATCAGGCAGTTACGGCGTGGAAAAACAATCTGGAGTCCGTCTTCCGGGCCTTGGGCGACAAATCCCTCCAACGTCTTCATGCCGTGAGCGATGAATTCGCAGGCCCCGCGCGAGTTACGCTCGATAGAACGTAATGGGAAGCAAGGAGCGGTGAAGCTGCAGGGTGCAGCACGACGCCAATACAGTCCGCGGACCTCGGAAGCTTCCAGGTAAATAGATCACGCATCATTGCGCTCCACATCAAAGTGTTTCGCCACTCGAGGCTGTGTAAGGTGACCCCGCTGAATCCCTTTGATCTCCTCATGTCATGCATCCGGGGTTTGAGAATCCAGTCAAGTTCTTCCTCTAAAAGCCACCTCATTCCCATCTGCTTCAAGAACCGCTTGCGCTGCTCTTTGGGAGACTCCTGTCAACCCCTGTCCGAGTCCTTACGAACTCAAGTGTACCCTTTTCCGGGGCCAGGTTCTGAGAGGGTCGAAGTGGAGTGGCGCAAATCTTATTAGTCAATATCTGTAGAATAGGAAAGACTTTGCGTAACGACGAAACAAGAACATTGGCCAGGGGCGGTGTACGAAAGAAGGCAACTTGAAGAGTTGTGCCAGGCACTACAGTAGTAGCAGTGCTGTGCCAGTGAAGATAGCATATCTTACGTAACCGAATTCGTGTACAACGGCCAATTGTACACGCTTGAGACACCGCCCCTCGCCTACCTAACGGTATCGCTCGGCAGTGCATCGCAAGCCTTAACGAAATTCCCGTCGAATAGAATGACAAACACGTCGCGAATGAGCTCCTTGTTTGATTGTGGCACTTACTGCCCTGGGGCCCATGCGCCAAGGAAAAGTATACATACAGTGACTCGCCGACAAATGTTCAAATTGCCATTTGTGCTATTGTGCGCCTTTCATTGTCATATCGACCTTGACATTGCCGCTTCGCCAATGCTCTTCTTTCCCGGTACCTCTCAGGCATCGGAGAGAGTTGACGCTACGCCAATCCGCCGGCGCTCGACGACAATCTCCATGATGGAAGAAGAGTTTGGCATCCGCGAACTGCCTCAGACTACGCGTCTCGGTGGGCAACGGCAAATTCTCTTTTTTAACCCATTGTCTCATTGTTCTTTATTGTTTTGGTTTGCAGGCATACCGTCCAAGCTCAGGTTACTCCCTCCAAAGCGCAAGAGATCCTCTACTCAGGTCCCAGAACCTCGCAGGAACTCACCTTTCCTGGAGGGATCCTGGGAGGCAGTATGGGATTGTGATGTCGATATAGCTAACGGGAACTTTGTCGAACCTCCTCTCGAAGAAGACGTAAACGTCTCGGGCAGTGTCTCGGACTACCAGGGGCAAGATAATCAGCTCGACCATGATTTCGTCACACCCACAAATGGCGATCCTTGGAACACGAATGGAGAAATCACGCCACGGTTCTCTTCGAATTTCCCGAATACACCGAATCCTGGTCCCTTAGGACGCAAAGGTCACCTTGATCGGTGTCGGGAGTTCCTGGGATTCAATGCATCGCATCCAGCCGACTCGGAGCCTGACGAGTCGTAGCGGACAAGCGTAGTTATTGACGAAAATATGCCATGCTACCTCCATCTCGGTTTGTTACAACTCGGGTAGAAAAGAATTTTCGCGCCGGCATATCCCTCGCGGCGGTCTTTGCACTCTGAAGTACATTTCCCCTTGATGGTGCACAAATTAGCATAGTTGTCCAGGCGTCCACATCAATGAAACTCATGTGGCGTTACGAGTTATATATGTCTTCGGGGCGTCTGTTTTTTTTTTTCGAAAGCATGTGCGGTTGGAGAACAAGGACACGTACCGTACTCATGGGCCCGGGAAAGATGACCCTCATGCCAAAATGATTTCGGCTGTTAATATGTTCTGAAACAACGCAAAGCACTCACGAGTATACCGTATCGTGCCAGCGAACATTTGTTTTCCTGGGCCTTGCGAGTCTGCTGGGTAGACCGTCCCGCTGGAAACACGCTGCCCCGGACCCAATCCAATAGCACTACCATCAATTTCGGAAGCACTCTGCAGAAATGCAAATAAATGTGAAGGCGCGCGCCTGTCTTGACAGAAGAGAGACGTCCTTCGAAAGTTGAGATAGAAATAACGCTTGAGGGTTGCTAGTACACCCCAGAAAGAGGAACCGATTTCCAGCCAAAGTCTCAAAAGAAAATGACAGGGTTACATATTTTTCACGGTAATGCCATGACCGTTAGCTTTGGGAGCCGCGCTAACAACCAACTACAAGACAAGGCAACAAACAAGTGCCAACTGACTGGGATGCCACGTGTTTGCCACATGGCACACAGCCGACCGACCAAGTTCACCTCCCGCGAAGTCCGGTTTTCGACTCAGCGTTAACTTCAACATACTGTTGTCATCTTGATTTCTTTAACCAGCCTTTGAGCTTGAATGCGTTAATTCTTACATGTCCCGCTTGCATACATCCGTTTTACATCCCCTCTCGTCTGGATCGCACGTCTTGACTTGCGTGGCCGACTGTGGGTGTTATTTTTCTCCGTGGCAGCCCTTGTTCTTAGCTATGATACCCACTGTCAAAGGTCTGGGCTGGCGACGCCAAAAGTTTCTTGGTATGTCAATAAAGAACAAAGAGCCGACACGTGAGAGCTCTTGGGACTTTCAGCTCTACTCGAAAAACAATCAGTGCCCACAAATCTCTTTCTCGGTCTCGGTTGTCAGGGCATCTGATGTCCGTTGATCTTACCTCCAAAGACGCTGCTGTGCCTTGTCTTCTTTTTTTTCCGTCGCCAATATAAGGGGCCCTTTGAGAGTCTTGATGACAAGAAACTACGCCATTTTTTATGCCCTCACACTGGACCTCGATGCACTCCGTGCACTTCCACAACTTAGGGGTCAATCCTGGTCACGATATAGAGCAAGATAACCCCCAATCCCATTCGAGTGACCAAACTGCCTATTTGCAGCCATCGACGTCGGAGGTCACAGATCTCCCCATTCAAGACCCTTCTTGGCAACACGGAAGTCGTTTCACCAACATCCAACCCGGGGTAAGCGACGATACTTTGGGACCTTTGCTCTCGCCTGGTCGAACCACTTTTCCTGGTTAGTACCCAAATACGTCCGAGATACACCAAAAGCCTAAACCGCAGAACGAACAGCATCTGAATTCCAAACCGTCCAGTCTTCCACCTCCAGCAATCCGTCTTGGACTCCCAATACGATCCTTCCGTTTTCCCCTCAGCACATCCTTGATCTGACACCAGTCCGGAGTATCCCTGCGACTCCGCATCTGTACGAAGGTATGCCGTTAGTTCATATCTCCGCCCTCAGCTTGTGGCTCTTTGCTCGAGCGATCATCGTCCCCGCCCGCATTGTCTGTCAACCGTTTCTGTCACATCCTTACTCACTCATAATCAAGCCAGCTCATCCACTAGTGCTCTACCTGCGGATTTGCGCCCTCCTATCGAGCGCCCGATCTGTCCCCGACCTTTGGGCGTTGAGGGAGCCTTGCCCTTCGGTTTGTTGGGGACGTCATCTGCAACTCATGTTGACCCTGTGAATTTTATAGCTGTCAGAGTTAACACGGAACCGGAGTTTCGAGATGACCAAACTGACCCGACACTTCACTTTAAACAAATGCCTTATGCCGCACCGAAGCCCGTGATGATCCAGGTACAGAACACGGGCAGCGCAGAAGCGTCTAGTCAACGTGAGCAGAGGGTCCAAGAGAAAAAATACAGGGATAAAGAAAGGAAGCGTGGCGAACGCTTTGATCAATCAATGGATCACGCGAGGATCTGTGAGTTGCTTGGAATCTCGTTGACGCCGACGAAGACCCTCCCCAAGCGTAGTGAGTATTCATGTATTCTTCTCATCGAGTGTATTGAGTTTCTCCTAGTTCTGGACGCTGTTGAGAAACTGGTTGAGATGCGCGATCGTTTCGATGATCTCCAGCATCAGCTCAAAGCGCTCGAAACTGAAGGCGCTCTTCTGAAACAGAAGCTTGCTCAGCATCCGACATGAAGAACTACTGGCTCCCAATGTTAGCACTGCGCTGGGTGGCTCGACAGGCGCAGATGCAAGCACGAGTCAGATAACCTTGCACTCACTACTTCAGTCTAGTAGGAGAAGCACCGGACAAGGGGCGGAACACTTTATGGTTGTGGGATTATATAGGTTGCTGGTCGTGGCTTGTGGACAAGGACCAGAATGGACACCTGCATGTAACTTATGGTGCATGACGGACTCATAGGATTGCTTGTATTATGACAGGGACAGGAATGCTTGTATTCCTCTTAGCTATTTACGAATATTCCTGTCGAACACGGGCTCTTATCAGAGCAATTTCAGCTTCCAATTCTGCAGCTCTGGCCTCACGCTCCTTCTGAAGGCGCAAGGCTCGTTCTCGCTCAGCCTGCTGAGCGGCTTCTGCCTCCGCCGGATCCATGTGTTCAAGGGCGCGGTGGAACTCCTGGAGGCGGAGCTCCTCAGCACGTTTGGCAGCCCTTTGCTTCGCCTCGACGTAAACGAGCTGCTCGCGAACGACCGACCGCGCAAACTCGATCATATCTTCCATCATATCGGCGAACTCAACCTTCTTCTCGACGAATGCTTCCAATCCCTCAACGGTCGGCCACTCGAGGAATGCTGTGAAAAGGATGGGTGAGTTGGATGAACTGCATCTATAGGGTCCCGGCTCTGACACCTTGGGACGATCGTGACTTGCATTCGCTTAGCGCTTCCAATTCCGCGGATACTCTACGGCGTCTGGCCTGATTAAGCTCATAAATGGGGAGGGGGTCGAGAGGCAGCGGTATGGGACCGGAAGATGGGTTACCACTTTGAAGATGGGATGACATGGTGTAGAGGCTTTGCACTTGGTAGCAATGACAGGATAGGAGTGAATCGCTGGAGGTAGCATTTATCTATGCGAGGGCACTCCGTGCAGTGGCACGCGCACCGCCTTGCAAAGGACGCACCGAGAGTAGAGTGGGTTGACGTTTCTGGGTGAACTAACAAAAGGTGGTGAGTGCGGACTATTGTCACGTTTATGCTAGGAATGCAACCCCATAGTAACCAACCCCTTGACAAAGTTCACGTCGTCATGTAAAGAATGGCCGTCCGACGACCTGAATATTAATGTTGCAGTGACGAACAATTAGTCTGAGCATCGACCGGGGTATTGTGCTGGTGAAGTTGTTGTTTGAGTCACCGATGAATGACGGTAACAATGCCCAGCGGCTTGCCCGAAGATGCTGAATATGTACTAACAGTGTGCTCACCGGCACTGGCACATTGCGTTGAAGTTATTGTTTTCAAAGAGGAAACCAATTCACCGGCCCGCTTAGCTCCCTTTGACCTCGCCCTATTTTCTGCATCAGGGGGGATGAAACGAACCCGCACCGCCATCCTCGTGTCATACGACGGATCTACCGACTCTGAGGACGAGGGCGAAAAGGGAACAAAGCCCCCCAAGGAAAGACCATCTCCACCACCACCACCAGTCAAGAAGCGCAAGCTTCCCGCCCTTGCGGCTCACCTCGCCCCCGCCGTCCCGCTCGACGACCCGTCAAAGCACCAGGGCCGCACACGCACGACGCCGCACGTGGAGGGACAATGGGCCGCATACGTCTACGTTCCGCTCGCCCTGCGCGGTACGCTCAGACGCGTCGTCGAGCGCGCCGTGGAGATGACGAGACGGGAGGTGCCGGGCGTGCGTGTTCTGGGAGGCCCGGATCCAGACTCAGACTCCGTAGCGGACCTGCGCGAGCTCCATATCTCACTGACGCGACCGTTCTATCTGCGCGCTCATCAGAGAGATGAGATGAAGCGCGCTGTGAGGGACGCCGCGAGGTCTCAGCCTCCGTGAGTCTGCATTCCATGGTTCGTCATCGCCATCTACACGTCGTCCCATATCTCGTGTCCTTTTTTTTTTTTTCGCGTTTAGGTGTTGTTCCGTGTGGCAGGGCAGGGCAGGACTGATTGTTTGTTTCGGTTTCAGATTCGCGGCATCATTCGCGGCGTTCTCAGATCTCACGAATGACGAACACACCCGAACTTTTCTTTCTATGGAGATTGGTGCGGGCCACCAAGAGGTATTGTCCTTCACATGTATCTCGCATGCCACGAGTTTGAGGAATCGAGTTGACATGCAGTTACGCGCCCTGTCCGCCGCCCTGACCGCCGCCTTGCATTCGTTCCGCCAAAAAGAATATTATGAACAGCCTCGTTTCCACGCATCATTTGCCTGGGTCCTCCTTGCCCGCCCGGCTCAAGATTTACCGTCTCAGTCTTCGGAGCCCCTTGAATTGTCCCCTTCTGCTACACCGTCTGAGGGTTCCGCTCGCGCCGACACAAGTTCTTTCTCCACCATCGCGCACCTTCCTGAGAACATCGTCCCTGCCTTGAATGCCCAGCTAGGCTCCCAGTTAAAAGGTTCAGCTGGAGTATTCGACGCAGAGGAGGTACGTATTAGGATCGGGAAGGACGTATTCAGTTGGACCTTGGCAGGATGACGTGCTAGTCGCATGGAAGATCTTTCTGCTTCCAGGTGCACTTGCTTTAGCTTTATTGATACATCTACTCATATTTAACGTATCCCATCTGGGAATGCTCATTCAGTTGCGCACAAATCCACTTTCATTACAATGTCAACTGTTGACATCAAGCAGTGACGCGCGGCACTAAAACTAAATGCTACGATACGAGCGAAGTGTATTCAGTCGTTCCGTGCACATGAATCATTGATCCTGGCACAAAGTAATGGCTAGAGTTACCAATACCGGGACAACATCGATCGAAAGGCAACTCGTATTCCTACAGAGCATGGTGCAGTCTGAGGTTTTGAGTGCTCCTCAGAGATGTTGCGTCCTTTCGTCATCGCGTTCTCATTTCATTTTTCACTCTGACGCCAGTGGAGCCACCAAGAAGTCGCGCGTCCTGTCTTTGTTTCACGCTCCAATTCTTGACCCCTTGGGCCTTGTTTAAGCGCTCGCACCTCACGCAGGGCTTCTTCTCGAACGGGCGCCGATTGGGCGCCGGCATACCCAATACCCCTCCTGCGTGGGTCGCGAAGCAACGTGCGCTCGAGGCTAGACGGTCATTTGGCGTCCTCTTGTCTTATCCTCCGGTCACTCTTCCCACTGATATCCCAACCTCATCACGCACTTTAAGGACTCGCTACAGAACAAACGCCACGTGCCGAGGATATCAGCGCCTGAATTCGCTCGCATTTTCGTTTCCGGAATACTGCGCCTTGCATACGCAGAGAGAAATGATTTTTTCCAAATATGTAATTCAAGCTATTGTACTTATAATTTTGCGTATTTAACAGGTCAGGTCTTACCTCCAACTGGAAGCATGCTTGCACTTGACACAGGAACGATGGTTACACATCCGTGGTGGTAAAAAAGTGATATTGTCACATTTTTTCTACCACGTAACGTGCCGAACAGCCGTGCCCTTATGTCGTTCTAGCACCGAAAACTTTTCATCAGACGACCAGTGAAAAAAAAAAGCCAAGGTACCTGAGGTGATCGTTCTGAGGGAGGGACAAGAGGCACAAGCCGCACGATAGCCAGGCATTTTAAGCGAACCGAATCACCCGTCGGCACTCTGCCCAATAGTTCAATGCAATGCGACAAGGATGCCAAAGACGACCCCGACTAGCGCCCCGAGAGACACTGCCTGCAAAAAAATACTGAGGCGGGCAGCGGGGAAGAGTCCCTGGGGCAACGCGCGCTGGATAGTAAAATATCGCATGGTACCTGGGAGAACCCCGCCATGTTGTCGTCAACTTGTGTTGCAGCATTCTTGGAGTCAGACAAGGAGGAAAAGGGGTGCTTACCCATGGCCAGCACAACCATCCCAAAGGCGATCAGCGTTGCACCTAACGGGCGTGCGTACGGAGCGACCGCAATCTCATTTCCCGGCAAGTCATTCACGGTCGCATTTACGGAGACGCGGAAAAGTTGTACAAGGGCTGTATGGAAATATCGAAATATCAAAATCAAGAAGAGAGAGGGAATAAGAGACATACCGACACCGGCGCCTGAAAAGGAGAGACTGGTGCGGACGTAGGCGAGGAAGGTGCGTTCGGACGCAAGGTGGTCGCGTGCGACAGAGCCGGTGTTCTGTAAGGTGAGCGACAGACTGAGTGGAAGCGCTGCGGCAGAGACGTCGTCCGCCTTCTGTCGGAAGGACTGCGAAGGTCCGTCACGAAGTTGGTTTGCATCGGCGCAGGACTGCTGGTGGATAGGATGTGTGTGGTCATCATCAGAGTGAATCCGAATCTTGTGAGATATTGAAGGAGCGCGACTCGGGACGACGGGGTCTGCAGATGCGGGAGGGTGATTTGACAAGCTGGGTTGTTGACTTATGCAGTGACTAGGTAGACGCCTTGTAGCCCCCGGTTGTGACATGATCGCTCCTCGAGGTGTCGATGCTTGCCTCCACCCCCACAACCGTGACCCCACCGGCGCTGCTTTCCACCATGACCTGCAACGGGGCTTCATCATATACGTGCCAGGCGATGCTATCCCTGAGCTTCTGATAAGGGAGATGCCAACGTTCGGGAGGGGTGCTTCTGCAGGCATGCCAAGCTATGTATAAACCCCGCGGAATGCACTCCGTACGTACCTCTGAGGCCGCCGTTGGGGATATGGATGTGAACGCTCCATTCCGTGACGTTTTCAATCTCATAAAGGGCGAGGCGAGGCACTTGACGCGACAGGTGAGGCCCCCTCCGATATCCATTCACACCCCTCCCTCCGCCAATCCAACTGTATCAACTGAAAGAAACAAAAGAACACGATGTTCTCCACCGACGCAGGTGAGTTCCTTTATGACCGGCGTCGTGGTGGCGGTGGCGGTGACCCCGCGCTGCGCCCGTCCGGCTTTGTGCGCTCAGCAAGCTGATGACTGTGTTGCTTCTTAAATTTCTTTGTGGCGGCGGCGGCAAAATTAACAACAACCCACGAAAAATAAACTCGGAAAAAAACAAACAAACAAAGCTGTCGTAGCACCCTCCTGCCGTGGGCCGCGGCTCGGCTGTGTCCTCCGCTCACGTAGTGACACGCATCACAAGCGCGAGCACGGCAGCTTCTCCCAAGAAAGAAAAGCCTCCCAGGCCGCGACGGGAACGGGCGGCAATGAACGTACTAAGCACCACCCATGGTGCCCGACCTTCGATACAGTAATGTGAGGGGCGTGTGGACCGGCACCCAAATCAACGTATCGGCACGGATGCACATCCAACCTAACCTGTACGGGTTCCCTTAGATTATACCGAAGTTCAACGGTTCCGCTTCAACTACCGTCTGGGGCCAGCTTGGGACTTGCATGTGACACGGTTTTACCTTCTCACTCAAGAGTTGATCGCAAAGGAAGATTATGGAGCACTCATCATACCTTGAACATTGTGTCGGAGTTCAGTTCAAACGCACAAGCAAAAGGTACACACAAGGTTCAAACACATGTTAAGGCAAAGCCAAGCTACATGTACACAATATCAATCAGCACCGACACAAGTTAAATGTACGGAGTTGAATCCGAAGTGGTGTAGGGCTGGCAGAATTGTTCATGTTGGCTCGGTTCAAGTTCCCATCCTCAGTTCTGGGCCCGAAAAAGAGTTGGGCATGGATTAGACTCGACGGGTTGATGTCCGGAAGCATGATAACTTACGAATTTCGCCCCTAGATACTATTTATGGTGGTGGTGGCAGTGCCCTTATTGTACGTGAAGGCAAAGACCCTGTTCCCCGCGAGATCATTGATGGTGTACGTTCCGGCTACATTGTAGACTATAACAGCGGCATTTAGTAAATTATCCACCCCGTTTGGCCTAGCCACGTTGACGGGGTCTCCGGACTGATTGTTGAAGGTGATACCTCCCCCCTAATAGGTGACCAAATTATGATCGACGGTTGTCAAGCGTAGGTCATGATACTTACGACAGCAATGCCAGTAAGGTCGGTGGAGAGAGTTCCTCTGTCGTATGCGAAGGAGAAAATCGGGTCCGCGCCGCTCCTGACCCTATACTGTCCAACATCCAGGTAGGTTCTAATATTCCCGTTTGGGAACGCGTCCTGGGGACCACCCGGCCCCGGCAAGATCAAGGTGAGGTTAGAACCAGAATTATTCCTGAAGGTGACGTCGGCCATCTGATACGAAGTTAGATATAAAGTTAGGGATACTACGACTGGAGAAGGCAGTAGAACACCAACGTTGAGATTTAACGAAACGTTGAGTTCTGCAGGAGAAATAAATCTCAGCCTAATGGGAGAGACTGGCAGGAAAGTGAAGGACGCACAAGGCTGAGCAGATGTTGGAATGGGTGTTGGATAGTCAGATGGGATGCGTCTGCACGGCCCTTTATATGTTCGTAGCCTACCGCCAACCTCCTTCCGCTACAAGGGCCATCGATATGCTGAATAGTGATGGTACAATAAGACGGAATCCTTTTCCGTGACATTACGCTGCGCTGGCGCACCTTGACGTCAAATCATTATATCAAGAGCATGCTATACATCCCGTCTTCATTTCGTATAATGTAGCAACGTGTCCGGATTTCAATCTAAAGCAGTCTCAAATGCCTTTAATTGTGTAATCCGGTGGGAAGAATCATCATAGTCGTCTTTAGAAAACGTAAGTACTACCCTCGAATGGTGCAGAGCCAATACTGGGTTGGGCACATTATCGGTTAGCGTGACATTCGCCATAGCAGGCTCCATGGAAGTTGTCGGTTAGGATACGTACGGAACACGACACGTAAAGTCGTAAATACGCGATTTTACGCCATGATGACTGGTTCATGGGTTCCGACCGGGCCAGCTAAGGATCCGGTCGAGACCTCGCCTCGCCTGGTGAATGTGTGCTGTTCCATCGCTGGTTGTGAGACTTGTGACCGTTCATGACTTGACACCGAGGCGGTGGCGGTGGTGACGGTTCTAATTGACGTAGGGGCGCAAAGCCTTTTGTGAGAGTGTAATTAGATTAGCCAGATTGAGTCGAGTGCCCAGCCTGCGTCTTGAGGGCGCAATCAATTCCCGGGACTGCCATCGATTAGGGATATAGTACCGTACCACGAGGGATGGAGACAATTTGAGCGCTCCGAGCGCGCGTTGTATGTATGGACAAAGTTTATTTTCGAACCCTCTTTATCGAGGCTACATGCAGAAACGCATTGATGCGCAGTAAAGAGATAGACCATTCAATTCGAATTTCTAGATGCACAGAAAATGGCGACATCAGTACGGAAACACGTGGGAAAAGGATAGTTTTCCATGCCTTGACCAACGAGGTGCAATACATCCACTTCCACCAACCAAGGTGCTTGTAGGGTTGCAACACGCCATTGCTGTCACCAGAAGTGAGATCAGGTCCACGAAATGACATGCGCACGCAACGTACAAGGTGATGACGAAGCCGAAGAAAAAGCCAAAAAGTCGCGCAGCGATCGCAACGTTTGGCGATATGGCGGCAACCCATTGTGCGAGGGTGGAATAGTACAGGGGGTAGGCAATCCCTAACATCAAATAGGAGTAGCCCGCGCGGCTTGAACGGAGACCGACGAGCCAATACCAGATGAGGAAGTACAAAGATGACCCCATGTTGAGGGGCAGCTCCCCGAGGATTTGCGCGGCAACGAGCGCAGTCCAGCTGTACATCCGACGAGCGCGTTCGCGAATCTCATAAACCCTACGAGTCTCGATGAAGGGGATTTGAATCTGATTAGACAAAAGCGCGCTCACGAGAAAACGGCCTGTTCGCACACGTTAATTAACTACTGAGACAAGAATAGCTTACAAAGATCTTGTTCTGTGTGCCCTGGAGAGTCTTTCGCCTTGTAGAAGGTGAATCCGATGAAGAGCGAAGCGACGAGATTCGAAGCTAGTTTAGCCACCAAGTATATGGGATCTCGCGAGTGACGGACGATGTCCCGTTCCCAAAGGGTTCTAACCTGGAACAACCATGATGTTGAGAACTCTGAGTGTTGTTCCGTGTCCACTGCATGGCGCTTTCGGCCATTTTCAAGGAGAGCCTCAAGTTCATCGTCCACTGCTCTGGCTTCTGGAGAGCCCTTCCACACGTCGTGCCAGTTCGTAGCTGTCGTTGCTGTCGCGCCTGCCCCGATAACATACTCGGCTCTGTGCAGAAAATGAGCGTGGGTTTTCAACAGTTAACTAGCGACGTACGGATTCGCGTTAGGAGGGCACACATAACCTCCACCCCTCTGGAAATAGATGTCGATTTCTTGCACCAATGTTCACGGACGGAACCAAATAACAGGGTGCCGGGCACGCCCAAGGACAGTCTGGCACCTTTCGGCAGCACGGGATGGGAATGGTGCCCAGTGCCCACCCCGCGGACGAGACTGCATTACTGGCATCGCTGATGAACCTTATGCCAATGCAATTCTAGCTCAGTCAAAGCGGAGCTTGTCGCGGTCATGACTCGGCCTGCAGTGTACATGGTCCAGGGATCTTACGGCTCGTCCCCAGTCCCCAGTCCCCAGTCCCCAGTCCCCAGTCCCCGTCGGCGCAAAGATCCGTCAATCGTGAATGGTTTGTGGCTTCATTTCCAGCGTTCTTCAGATCTTGTACACTGATGTGAAATTAACATAAGCCACCTAAATATCTAATAAGTGTGCAAGATAACGAAACCCGTCCGGTACTATGTTGGTACACATACGATGAGGAAGAGCGTCGAAGTTGGAGAAACATTCGCGAGTTCCTCGCCAGCATGATTAGACCTAAGCCTCTCCAATCTTGTAGGCGCAACCTCTACGTCGTTCCTTCCTAGCAACCGCATCAAAATATCTCTATTCCAAAGTCAGAAATGAAGGCACATAGCAAATCGATCGACTTGCTGATTCGCCAGTCCGTCACCTCCTTTGTCGATAATGCGAGAACGGAGAGTAATCCCGCCAAAATCATCCCCGATGACCCCCCATAATTGGGATCCCCAAGTAGATGTTTAGACGTTCGAGGAAGAATTGGATACGCTCGGAGAGGTAGATGAGTTTGTCATGGCTCGCCGCGACATCTCTACAGTCTAAAGGCTGGATATCACAGGGATGGACGAGTCGGAACGGGGGGGTACGTACCTCGAGGAGAACACCACTACCAGTAAAGATTATTGTCGCGGGTGAGAATGGCGAGTAATCCGATGTCGGTAGACGCTCGTACTGACTAAATGAGGGAGCCTACCAGCGCGCATCACTCTACAAGCGTCGCCGAAAACGAAAACGATATGTGCACTGTCGCATCCAACCATATCATCAATTTATTTTCGCCTTGATGAAGTTTACTGAATGCCTGGGCCCGAGCCCGGAGTGCGTCCCGAGACGGCCTCCGGGTCATCACAGGCATCAAACCGTGCGGCGAAAGGATGACTTCTAGACATTATCCTGTCACCATCTGGTGCTCGACTGAGGCAGCATTGATTATTGCGGTGAATTGACGGGTCAAAGGGTCAGCCGTATATTTGTTAGAAATGGGGACAGCATCGGGAAAGTGGGAGGAGGGTAAGGTCGTGGATGGAGGCCATGACGTGGATGCGGTCAAGGAACGAGCACTGCCTTGAAAATAGCAAGCTCTGGTAGGCATCCTCAGGTGTTTTTGTATCAGCGATCAAGCTAGGTGTGGAGAACAGGCGTGGAGACAAGCGCATCACGGGATGTGTCTCAACTGAACTCGGCGAGTGCGAGAACCGAGTAGTTCCTCTGGTTTGAATCATGTCAAACAGGTCGCGTTCACCCCAACGCGAATTGGCGAAGAGAAAGATTCGACGTTTGAGAACATCCCGTTTGTCCCTCTTGATGTCTTGGACCACGATAAAGCCATGCGGATCACATGTACATATGCGCCATGGCCAATGGACATGAGCCAGATATGATATTCAGTTCCGAGTCGTGCTGATCATTTCAACTTGAAGATATAGAGTTGTGCACCTTTCCAGCCTTGCCTGCTTCTTATATAGCCGAGTAAACGGGCAAAATGCCGCTCGTGATCCGGAGCAGAGCCCTCTGGGCTGAGTATGAGAGTGTGACAGAGATTTGTGAGTCGCATGGATGGCTACTTCGAATGCGCTCCGAAGGCAGTGATTCCCAGAGAACCAAACCGG
Organism: Russula earlei; assembly: GCA_025769875.1. Taxonomy (NCBI): domain Eukaryota; kingdom Fungi; phylum Basidiomycota; class Agaricomycetes; order Russulales; family Russulaceae; genus Russula; species Russula earlei. Next base: position 3,340 of record JAGFNK010000112.1, on the reverse strand, counting down.
CCATATCACCGAGCCTTGTTTGCATCGTGGATTTTGTACGGGAAACCGATGCAAGGATGTCTGGAATGGGCAGGAAGTCGCTGTGGCCGTGCAGCAACCCGTTTGTGCGAGGCATCGGTATCTTGCTCATCAGCGTCATCATAAAGTTTTCCGTTGACCGATTCACATCCGGGTCAGTTGGGGTGGCTTCAAGTTTGCGAGCGAGAGTGGTTCGGAGAGGTCCATTATAAATGACAAGGCTCGTACGGTTTTCTGCAGGGCGAGGGGGTTTTTGGAAGTTGGGATTGTCAAAGCGAAGGCGGCAAGCGGGAATTACCGTGGAGAGTTCTAACTTGAATTGGAATTGTCATGGCGACAACCGGAGTTGCGTACATTTAGCGGTGGTTAGATGATCAAAAATTACTATAAAAGGCGATTGGGTCGGCAAGATAATCGGGGCTTCAATCACGCGTGTTATTGACACCAAAGTATTTTCTAAATCACTTATTTAAGGACTTATTTATTATGTATCTTGAAAATAAATTACAATACAAATAAAGATTTTCTATTGTAAGGATCAGCAGAAGACGAGGCCGCTAGAATAGGCGGTGGTGCAAGTCCGAAGGGACATGGTGCAAGGGAGGCGGTGGCATCTGGGGGAGGGGGGTTCTGAGGGGGTTTCCGAGGGAGGGGGGTTTGAGATAGCAGTTCCCTGAGGGCACATGTGTACGCATTTGTGGCAGCAGATGTTGCATTGGGCTTGGTGCGCTTGCCCGACCGTTCGCCCCTGGCGTACAGATCATCGTGAACATGGCGGCGCTTTCCCTTAGCGATGCCAATGTTTTGTGCTGTCAGTCTCTGCACGTTGGGGAGACTGGTCTGTTGTTTTGGGCCCCATTTGACACCCATATGCTTGGCTGTCTCTGTCCATGTATGCTGATTGGGCACAATTACCTCCTTATTGGGTAAGACCTTGAAACCTTGAATCATATTAATTGTGGCTGTCAAACTGTATTTGGTGGCCTGGGTGGCCTCGACGATCTCTGCTGATTGATTGGTATCCTCAAGCCTGTCAAGACTCACTGTTGAACAATCCAGTTCAAGAATGAGGGGTTAGTTCAAAGACAAGTTGATAGATGTCCAAGACAGCGTGGGCAAGGAGTAGGGTCCAGAGTAGCAACAAATACCAAAGGGGTATAGTTACTGGTAAAGTCGAACAGGTATGCAAAGAGGAGGCCAGGATAGTCACAAGGGACGGTCCTTAAAGGAGTATCCTAGGAATGGAGAGTGCCATAAACAAATGGACAGTCTGAGGACTGTCCACTACTTTATTGAGCACTTATATACTACAAGAGAACTGCTAAATAGGGAACAAGTTGTAACCTTGTTATCAAGCACAATAGAGTGATGAGTAAGAAGTCGGAGTGCGCTTACTGAGCATGCTCAGTCATGCTCAGTAAGCTGCTGAGTAAGAAGGCTTCTCCTGATGAGTAAGAGCCTTCACTGTCCACATGTTCCCTGCCTTAGTACATGTGTAAGCTCCTGATTCATTTTCTGTTAGTTAGTTTAGGGCCAGTCATTTGAGGACTTGTAGTCTGGTTCAGGGACTAGTGTTATCTTATAAGGCCCCTTATATAGTTCTATTAGGGTCCTTAGAGTTGACCCTAATACTCCTATTAAGGTCCTTAGTATTGCCTTATAGTTCATTCTATAGTTATTAGAGTTAGTCTAATAACACGTTGCAGGGTCTTTGATACTGTGTTAATGCCTATTGCAGAGCACCTAAAGTCATCCTAAAGGGTCCTTAGGAAGGTCCTAATACTGTCCTTTATTGCTAAAAGAGTTGCCCTTAAGTGGGGCTTGCTATATATTGATTGTGCCAAGAATTGCTCATGTGACAATGCACGCACGATATTGTGGACACCTCTACTCACCCCTTTTGTTGAGATAAAGAGTAGCCAAAGCGTTGACACATTGGCCCAAACTGTCCGGGCGGCCCACAGGCCCAGACCACATAAGCGTTTCAGCTCAGTTGCTGAAACGCGATAACAAAATTGATAGTGTGATCTAAGACAATCGGTAGCTAGCACATAGCAATTGTGAAAACAATTTGATAGTTACTACAGACAAAATAATTAGGGACGCTCTCAGATACTTAAGAGCATCGTACATACAGTAGATACTTTAGTTTTGTCTCACAGAAACTGAAGTAAGTACTTACTATCTCACGATCTTATCAGTAGCTGATTACGTGTTGTAGTATCATTTTTATTAGGTAAATATGACACAAGTAGTTTTGTCTCACAGAAACTGAATATCATCTTTATTAGATCTATTATGATCTAATCTACCTTATCACTGCACGATTCAACACCTTTTGCTCATGTGAACAGGGTGGCACCATAGAGGCTGGGTTTCCTCCTATAAGGAACTCTTCTCTGACAACCAATCTGCTATTGCACTCGCACATGATTACCAATACCATGCCCAGACCAAACACATTGATGTCCAGTACCATTGGATCCAGTGGGCCATCAAGCAAGGGTCCACATGGCTAGTATACTGCCCAATGGACAACATGCTTGCCGATGCACTCACTAAGGCGCTCCCCTTGGTAAAAAGTCAAACACTTTGCATCAGGACTTGGCCTGTTCACAAAGCGAGGGGGAGTGTTGTGATTCCCAAGTGCAAGTGAGCTCAATCATGAGCACACAAGGCCAAGTGAGGGATCCCCTCACTCAACATTTATACCCAGTACCAATTTAGAGTATTTGAGTGGAGCTGGTTGATTAAACCCGCTCCAGACCTGGCCTAGCGTATTACAGTAGATGTTGAATGGCTCAACATTTGTTCCGTCCTTTTGAATAAGCCTCTGTTTAGTTCCTGCCTACTTAAAGGAGTAGATAGTTTACTCTTGCCCCTCAGTGATTGCTCATGTGCACGAGTCACTGAGGTGTGTTCCCACTTACTTACCATTCCTTACATTCTACAAAGCTCATGCCTGGATAGTGCAGTCGTTACATTACTCAGTGATCCTCATGTGTGCAAACATGCAAGTCTTCCCTCGGACGTTGCACTCACTCACTTCAATCAACTGCTTCATATCCTCAATAGATTGTAGATTTGTCACAAGAGCATGGTGCAGTCTGAGGTTTTGAGTGCTCCTCAGAGATGTTGCGTCCTTTCGTCATCGCGTTCTCATTTCATTTTTCACTCTGACGCCAGTGGAGCCACCAAGAAGTCGCGCGTCCTGTCTTTGTTTCACGCTCCAATTCTTGACCCCTTGGGCCTTGTATAAGCGCTCGCACCTCACGCTAGACGGTCATTTGGCGTCCTCTTGTCTTATCCTTCGGTCACTCTT
>JAGFNK010000111.1:0-126670 GCA_025769875.1 Russula earlei | reverse complement strand
CTAATGTGGAAGCGAAGAAGTAGTTTCCAACCTTATCAGAAAGGAGAAAGGGTATGGCTCGACAGCACCAACCTAAAAATGACACATCCTACAGTGAAACTACGCCCAAAACGATATGGGCCCTTTGAAATCACGGAGGTGATTAGTCCGGTGACATACAGATTGGATCTCCCTAGTCGCTGGAGGATCCATAACGCGTTTCATGCCTCCTTATTGACACCTTACAAGGAAACCGAGGAGCATGGGGCCAACTACACCAATCCAGAAGCAGAATTGGTGGAAGGAGAAGAGGAATATGTAGTAGCAACGATTTTAGGTTCAAGACGAACTGGAAGGAGGAAACAGCTGGAGTATCAAGTCCGGTGGGAAGGATACTCCGAAGCCCATGACTCTTGGGAGCCAGTAGAGAACATCAAAGCGTCTAGACTAATAGAGGAATATCACAGAAAGAACCCCACGGCCATACGGGTTATAAAAGTCCAGCAAAAGATGCCCTCTACTTCCTCATCCCCATATCATCGCTCACAAATGTCCCAAACTCCCACTAATGAAATTGTTCCCCAATCTGACCTCTCTGGTGTAGAGGGGCCACTTGAAATCACCACTCCCGATGCTTCCCTTCTTGCCTTCTTCCAAGGAATGGATGAACATAACACTGGAGAAGGAGAAGCAGATATGCGTCCTCTCGAATTTGGACCCCCTGCTGACCAAGTCGACGTTCAGCCTGGGGATTGGGATGTGACGTCCCCCACCAGCACTCTTGCCCAGGATACCCACCCTGGAGAGCCTTGGGTACGATGGGATGCTGACAGACACCACACAGGGATTGACATTCCTGATGGCATGACTTGGGGCAACAAACCGGCCAGGTATGTGGCCTATGACGTTGCCTTGGGAGAGCCAAGAGTGAGGGGGAAGAATGGAGAAGGCCATGCAGACTATGGCGAGATCCTCCAGGCCACCCCTTGCTATAACCTCTATAACTATGGCCAAGACGAACATGACTTAGACTGCTTCGACACAGAGAGGCAGTTCGAAGGGCGCTGGAGACAGACCCTCTACCTGCTAGGCGACTATGGGCTGCAGGCAGAACTCTACCGCTTGGACCATCTCTACACCTTACAAGAGACACTGGAAGCTAACTACAAGGTGCTTGAAGAAGAGGAGAAGCAGCTGCGCTACAAGCTCAGCAAGTACCTAGCTGAGAAGCAAGGAGTAGAGAGAGACAGGGCTGAAGCCAAGGAGAGAATGGTGGCAGCCAAAGTACGCTCACGTTGTTGGGAGTTCATTGAAGCAGGCTGTAGCCAGGGAGAAACCCCTCCAGGTGTCTGGGCTGAAGAACTCCTCACCAACTATCGGGCTGGGCAGCCCACTCCCCCTCTACCCGTCTTCGTCCCTCAGCTGCCTTTGGCAGACATCGCTCAGGGGTATGCTACCTCTGACCCAGAACCAGTACCAGCCAGCCCCACACCTACGACGGTGCAAGGGTATTCGGAAGAGGAGATGAACGTCCTCCAAACCATGTCCGGTATGCGCCTTCGAGGAGGAGCAGGATCGGAAGCGTCACCAAACCCTTCCCCCCAGAGCTCTATCTATTACCATTCCTATAGCAGCAGCGGGGAAGCGTCTACTGCAACGGCTGATTTCATTCCGGAGCCTCAGCAGCTGAACATGATAGAAGGGAGGAGGAAAAGGAACCGATGCAAGTATTGTGGCGAGGTAGGACATTTTAACAAGTACTGTCCACTGCCCCACCAGTATTGCCACGACCAACTGGCAGCAGATGCTGCCTCACATTGCCTAGTGCCTCCCTATCATCGTTCCTATACACCAATCAGATCATGCCCTTTCCACCGAGGATGGGAACAGGCACACCCGAGCAGGAAGAGGAAGTCCGACCAGGAGAGGGAGGACACTGCTAACCCGCGCATTTTGCAGGTAGCGAAAGGAGAAGGGTCCAGGACCTTTCAAGAACCTTTCACTACGACTCCTCTTCGCTCAGACACACCTCCAGTCTGGAGGTTACCTAGGGACTCTGACAGACTCCCACAGATCATGTCTCCTTCAGCCACTGCTGAGGAGTCAGAGGCGATAGTAGCCTCAGCATTGGCTGCCTATGAGGCAGCAGAAGAAGGCCAATACACCTTCACCACATCACCTCCTCCCCTTGATGATGATGGCGTTGACCCCACCACTCGATTTTAGAATCGTTGGTGTGTGGGACCACCAATCTGAAGGAGGGGTAATGTTACCGAGTGGTTTGGGGTCTGGAAGATGCCGGAACACCTGAACTATGGACTGCACTGTTTGCATTATGCGTGCGTCAGATCTTGATCGTTTATGTTCCTTGATATCACATTCGGAGCGCGTTGATCGTATCTTTCAGAAAATGTACTGAAGAAGCAATGAGTAGCATTGCTTCTGTCCCAGATGTTCCTGTACCGCCACGTACGTCGATTCCTTGATTGGGGAAGCACTTAAATGCTTCCAGCACCGAGATCGTTTACATAGAAGCAACCTCGCTTCTATGAGCTGCCTTTTGCTTCTATAGCACCAACCAGTACTACAGTAGTATGAACCTTATCCCTGTAGGGCTATATAAAGCCTCCAGTAGAAACAGTTGAGCCTTAAGCTCGACTTAGTTTGCCAATCCCAAACAGTTGACTCCTACCCCGTTTGCAGAGCCCCTCTCATCTTGTTGTCATACTCTAGAAGGATCTAACACTCCTTCCCCTCCACGAGTATTGCTTGCTTGACTCAAGCATATCTGCATAGGTAGGACGCGTTTATAGACGCGACCATTGATCTTATTTAAGGCACTTTGGAGCCTTAACACCCCTGAGCTTTACAACCTCCTCACTGGCCAAGATCCCACTTCTAAAGCATTTCGCCTTCATATTCTCTCTTATAATAATGCTTTGGCCTTTACCTCAGTGGGAAGACAAGTGGATCATTCTGTTAATCAAGGACAAGGGCCTTGGGTCTTTAAGCTTCATGGGGAGCTCATTCACAGAATTGGGTCTCTTTTGCCACCAGAGGGACCTGATGCTGCTGCCCCTTCTTATGCTCAACTCTACATTTATGACCCTGACCAGGCCCTCAATATGGGCATGGCCCATCCTGCCAACTCTCACTTGCATCAAAACACCATGCAAACTCTTCAGGACATGCTCTATCGCTCTCATGCTGCAGTCCAGAAGTTCAAGCAGGCTTATGAGTTGACTCACCACCTTCCTAGAGAGCAAGACTGCACTCTCTCACTTCACTTTGATGCTGCATGTGATAGGCATTGCTATAATGCCCCTGATGCTGCCATCAATGAGATTGCAGCCATTATTCCAGGTGATGGGGATGAGCCTAGGCATTCACAAGATATCATCTTACACCTTAGGGAGGGCCCTCTACAGTGCATCTCTGATACCCATCCTTTCTACCCCTCACTCAGATATGTCTTGCTTTTTCCTACTGGCCAGTTAGGATGGTTCCCAAACATCCCTTATCAAAATGTCCAAGGTGGCCCTGCTCAGAGGAAGTGTGTTTCCTTGGCTCAATTTCATCGCTATCGCCTTCATATTCGCCCTCATCTCTCTGACTCTCATCACATCTTCCTCTCTGGCAAACTCTTTCAAGTGTATGCCTGTGAGGCATGGGCAGTTGCAGAGCAGTATCGCCTTAACTTCATCAGGATGAATCAAAACAAGTTCAGGGTGGAGATCTATAAGGGTCTGGCAGATGCTGTTGCTGCCAATGTTGATGTTGACCCAGACCAACTAGGCAAGAGATTCATCCTTCCCTCCAGCTTCTCTGGCAGCACCAGAAACATGCAGCAGCATCTCCAAGATGCCTTGGCAATCAACCGCTTCTATGGTGGAGGTGACCTCTTCATCACCATGACTGCCAATCCCTCTTGGTCTGAGGTCCTGTCTGCCCTTCTCCCTGGGCAGACTGCCAATGAGCGCCCTGACTTGGTGGTCAGAGTCTTTCATGCCAAGCTCAAGTCCCTCATCAATGACATTAAGGCTGGCTTGCTGGGTGATTGGCAGCTCATTTGTACACCATAGAGTTTCAGAAGAGGGGCCTTCCTCATGCCCATATCATTGTCTTCCTTCAGCCCCATTCAAAGCTGCGCACCCCTGACCAGATTGACAGTCTCATGTCTTCTGAGTTCCCAGAAGACAATCCTGAGCTGCTTGAACTCATCAAGAAGTTCATGGTTCACAGGCCCTGTGGCAACCAGAACAGGAATTCCCCTTGCATGGTGAATGGCTCATGTTCCAAGGGTTTTCATAAGCCCTTTAGGGAGGAGACTTCTGTGACTGAGGACTCTTATGCGTGCACCAGGAGGAGGGACACTGGCCATACTCATCTCATTGGTGGCAAGGAGATCACAAACCAATGGGTGGTCTGTCATTCCCCTTTTCTCATCTGGAAGTACAGGTGTCACATCAATGTGGAGTCTGTTGCCTCTGTCAAGGCTCTCAAGTATATCTACAAGTATGTCTACAAGGGCCATGACAGGACCACCATGGAATTTGGCAGGTGCATGGATGAGGTCAAGCTCTACTTGGATGCAAGATATGTCAGAGCTGTGAGGCAGTGTGGAGACTCTTTCTCTTTGAGCTGCAAGAGCAGGTTCCCAATGTGGTGCACCTCCAGGTCCATCTTCCTGATCAGCACAGTGTTGTCTACAGTCCTCAAGTTCTTGAGGAAGTCCCAAATAAGCCCACCACACTCACTGGATGGTTTGAGGCCAATGCTGCTGCTCCAGAGGGCTCTGACATTCTGGATCTTCTCTACCAAGATTATCCCTCCAAGATGGTCTGGAACAAAAGCACTCATAGGTGGACTCCAAGGGACAGGGGCTTTGCTATTGGGAGGATGTTCCATGCTCACCCTACTTCTGGAGAGCGCTTCTACCTGTGCCTCCTTCTCACCTCTGTCAAGGGTGCAACCTCCTTTGAACAGTTGATCAAGAGTGGCAGCAATGCTTGGAGGAAGCCAGTCATATGTGCACAGGTGCTCAGCTGCGCCACCTCTTTGTCACCATCCTCAAGGACTGCATCCCTTCTCAACCTAGGGCACTTTGGGACAGATTCTCTGCATCTATCTGTGATGACCTCAAGCACAAGCTCCAGCATCATCTCAACATCCCAGAGCCAACTGATGAACAGGTGAAGGACTATGGCCTCTATCTCATTGACCTCCTCCTCTCCCACTCTGCCAAGAGACTTCAGGATTGGCCAACCATGCCTCAGTTTGTTGAGAACTGGGGGGCCATTGCAGGGAATCCCCTCATTCAGGAGCAGCACCAGTATGATCTAGAGGAACAGGCTGTTCTTGCAGCTGAGTCTATTGACAAGCTTAATATTGACCAGCAGACTGCTTTTGTGGGGATCACCTCTGCTGTCCTCAACAAGACAGGGGAGATCTTTTTCCTTCATGGCCCTGGGGGTACTGGCAAGACTTATCTCTACAACACCCTCTGCTACCATCTGCGCTCTCAACACAAGATTGTGCTCTGTGTTGCTTCCTCTGGCATTGCTGCACTCCTTCTCAAGGGAGGGCGCACTGCACACTCCTGTTTCAAGATCCCCATTCCCTCCCATGAGTCCACTGTCTGCAACATCCCCAAAAACTCACACTTAGCAGACCTGATTCACATTACTGACTTGGTCATTTGGGATGAGGCTCCCATGCAGCACAGGCATGTGATGGAGACAGTGGACAGGTCATTCCAGGACATCTGTGGCTCTGACAAGCCCTTTGGTGGACTTACCTTTGTCTTTGGTGGTGACTTTCAGCAGATCCTTCCTGTCATTGTGCAAGGATCAAGGCCTCAGATAGTAGGTGCCTGCCTACAGCGCTCCCCCCTCTGGAGATCCATCAAATTGCTTCATCTCCATCAAAATATGCACCTCAACACTGGCATTCAAGCTGAGGCCAACTTTGCACAGTTGGCAACTGGAGGTTGGAAAAGGCAGGCACACTGATCCAAACTCTATCATCCATCTTCCCCCCTATATGAAGTGCAGGGAGAACACAGTTTCCTCTCTGATTCACAGCATCTACCCTGGCCTTGACACTGGCAACCCTTCTTCCCAGTTCTTTGCAGAGCGCGCCATCCTTTCTAGCCTTAACACTGATGTGGACAGCATCAACAAGGAGGTGCTTAGGAGGTTCCCAGGGAGAGGACAGGTGTTTCAGAGTGCAGACAGCATTCCCACTTCTGAGCAGAGTGGGGATGCTGATGTGATGCTGAACTATCCAGTGGAGTACCTGAACTCTATCAACTGCTCTGGACTTCCTCTTGCCAAGCTAGAGCTCAAGGTGGGTTGTCCTGTGATGGTGCTGAGGAACTTGGATGCCAGGCATGGTGTCTGCAATGGGAGCAGAGGGATCTTGAGGAGGTCTAGCAACAGGGTGCTTGTTGTAATTTACCCCTTTTTCAGTTCGTCCATAATCCTTCTCATTATTGTTCTTCTTTGTTATTGTTATGAACCAAGGCCAAGTCCTGGCCAAGGATTGTCCTATTTTACTCAAGAAAGACCTCTCTCACTTTGCATTGCCGACTCCCTTCCATTTTCTGGGCTATCCCTCCTGTGGTACAAGATATTGCTATTGCAAAGGCACTATAACACGACCAGGCACCCGTTTCCTAATTGGGTAATCATCGCGTGGCAGCCACATGGCCACCCAGCCACCATGGACCCGAAACAGCAGCACAAACTCTTAGAAACTGTTGCATAAATCATCTGACGTCATCAAGGCTCCAATGACATCATGGCTGACTGAGCAACTCCACAGTGACCTCATAGGCTCACTAAGCGCCCCACAGTGACATCATAATGATGTCATCGCTCCACAATGATCAGTAATGCGCTCAGTAAGCCTGAAACTTGACACAAGCAAGTTTATGCCTCTGTAGTCCTATTGGATGGTACCAAAGAGTCTAGAATAGTCCCAGTGCTTTGTAATCGACCCTGTACACTGTATATAAGCCCCAATGAAGCATGGCAGTTGTCAGACTGTCCATTTGTGATACTCTCATCTTCCTGGGTACTCCCCTGCGACCGCTCAGTCTAAAGTCCTCCCTTGTCCTCAAGGTACTCTTCAACGACCGCCTTGTTTAAAGCCCCTTGCTGCACTGGCCTCTACTCTTTGCCTCTGCCTCCTGCAACACGTACCAGTCCCCATCTGGTATCTTCTAGTCGTTTGGCTCGTCCTCCTGTTCAACGCCGTTTACGCCGCGTACTGTTGTAAACTACCCCTTGTCGGTTCGTCCATTATTGTTCTTCTTTATTATCCTTGTCCCCGTGGTTACTGTTTCATCCCTTGATGGTGATCCCCTATTGTTTCACCTATTGTGTTTCACTTATTGTGTTTCACCTATTGTCGAGTTACTTTTGCTATTGGTCTACCCTTATCTATTGTTCTGCTTATGGTACTGTACAGCCTCACCACATACAGTATTTAAGCGCCTGTAGAAGCTGGGGAATGCCCCAAGCTTAGCTTTGTCCCATTTCCTGTCGCATCCTTTGCCTTGTACACTCTCTCAATCACAACTTGCTTGTGCTGGCCTACACCTTGCTTGACCTGAGCACACCTCAAGGAACCCTTGTGTTCCTCTTCCTCCTCTGCCTCTCTCTCATCGTCTTCCTCTTCTGTGAAACCAGGAGATCGACTCTGTCTGCGGACTGAGTCATTGTCTGACTCAGCCTTGAGACGCTAAACCATTGAACCGGTCCCCTTGAACCGGCCCCCATTGAACCCTTGAACCAAGTCACAGGGACTTGGCCCCCACTGAACCTTGAGCTAACGCTCTAGCGGCCGCGACGCCATTACACGTACCGTCTGTTCCGACCCTTGCCCACCTGCTCCTGAGTCCTTAGTGATCAGCAGTACGTGTCTTGACAGTTATCCTTGTCTCCATGGTTACTGTTTCATCCCTTGATGGTGATCCCCTATTGTTTCACTTGTTGTGTTTCATCTATTGTGTTTCACTTATTGTGTTTCACCTATTGTTGAGTTACTTTTGCTATTGGTCTACCTTTATCTATTGTTCTGCTTATGGTACTGTACAGCCTCGCCACATACAGTATTTAAGCGCCTGTAAAAGCTGGGGAATGCCCCAAGCTTAGCTTTGTCTAATCTCCTGTCGCATCCCTTTGCCTTGTATCCTCTCTCAAATCACAACTTGTTTGTGCTGCCTCTCACCTTGCTTGACATCAACACACTAGGAGGAACCCTTGCGTTCCTCTTACTCCTTTCTTGCTCTATCATCATCCTCCTCTTCTGTGAAACCAGAAGAACAACTCTGTCTGCAGACTGAGTCATTGTCTGACTCAGCCTTGAGACACTAAACCTTTGATCCGGTCTCCTTGAGCCGGCCCCACTGAACACCTCGAACCAAGTCACAGGGACTTGGCCCCCACTGAACCTTGAGCTAACGCTCTTACAGCCACGACACCGTAACAGTGCTAGAAGTTGAGCTGATAACAGGGGAGCATGCAAGGGAGAAGGTCTTCATCCCAAGGATCCCTTGCCAACCAACAGAGGATCAAGTTGCCTTCAAGTTCACAAGGAGGCAATTCCCTGTGAGGGCATGCTTTGCCATGACCATCAACAAGTCACAAGGGCAAACACTGAAACATGTTGGGTTGGACTTAAGAAAGCCAGTCTTCACACATGGGCAATTTTATGTTGGGGTGTCAAGGGTGACCTCTGTTTCCAACATCAAGGTGATTTGGGAGGAAGAGAAGAGGGAGGCTTCCATTAAGAATATAGTATATAGTGAAGTGTTACTATAACAAGATGTGTGTTCAGTGTATGTATTGTTTGTTCTGCTTTACCATGTAAAAGATTATACATAGTGATGAGTTGATTACTTTCTGTTTAAGCAGAAAAGGGATTATGCAAAGAGGCTTTAAACAAAAAAGGATCACACCCGAGCAATTACACCTGGGCAATGGCAGGGGTTCAGGGGCACAGCCCCTGACAAGTTTTAATTTCATGCCTAAGGCATGAAATTACAACTTGTTATCCACTGAGTTGACTATAAGCAGAGTCAACTTATCCCTTCCTGCCCGTCGTGTTTACTACGCGCGTGTTCTGCTGCCATCGTTCCTCTCTCTTCTCCTGTCCTTCCCGCTCTTCCTTCCCCATGGTCTCAGTTCAAAACTCTGAAGCTGCCAGTTTCCTCAAGTTTTCATTGGCCATCACTGGCTATTTCCAAAGTCTTTTTAAAAAGTTCCCGCGAGCCGTGGTTTTTCCATGTGTGCGTTTTTGTTTTCATTTTCGCGCGCATCTCTCATCCTCTCACCCCTCTCATTCCCATCACCCATTTTCCAAGCAGGCCCATGACAAGCACTTCCTCAATCTGCTTCCACCCACTGGCACCCATTTCCCTTTCCTCCTGTGTCACACTGCTGTGGTGACGATGACGACGTATCGGGCATGACCATAGTGCCCTCGCGACGGTCACGAATCTTGAGCATGGCCCATGGCCACTGTGATGATCTGGCCGCCGTGACGGTGACGTGCTCATGGCTGTGACGGCGGCAGTCTATCCTGGCGAAGCTCTCCCACCCACTGGCCCCCATTTAACTGCAGTGGCGACGATGACGACGACTCGGGCATGGATATAATGACCTCGCGACGGCCACGAATCGTGAGCATGCCCCATGGCCACTGTGACGATCTGGCTGCCGTGACGGCGACGTTCCCATGGCCGTGACGACGGCACGTCTACCCTGGCGAAGGTTTCTCTTGCTCTCCCATCCTCTCGCATTCCTTTGCATTTGAATGCCCTCTGTTTTGCAAGCTCCTCCAGCGCGCGTCACGACTCCAGGCCAAGACCACAAGAACACCCAATGGCCATGAAACAATCCTGTTCAACCACGAACCCGGTGCGTTTTTTTTTTTCTTTTTTTTTCTTGCTCTTTTTAACCTCTTCTCACAGGAAGAGAATGGCCAGTGCCACGGCGATGACACAGCGGTCAGAACGCTGAGGAGTCGTCAATGAGTGTGACACCCATTTCGTGCGTTTTTGTCCTTTCTTTTGTTTTTCTCTCTGCCTCCTCAGCTCTACTTTGCGTCTTTCTCTGGCCCCGAACACTGTGAAAGTCTGCCCGCTTTGCAAGCAGCGTTTTTCGCGCGTGACCACTCGCGCGTTCGTGTATGTACCCCATGTGCTCTTTTCTCTCGCTTTCTCTCTCTCTTTCCCTCTTTCCTCCTGCCCTTCCCGCCCCACTTCCTGCAAGACGAACAACCAATTGTCCCATGCCAGATGGTTCTTCAAGCGGATTCTGTCTGTGACCACAAATGTGCCTTTTCCCGCGTGCGCGTCCATTTTTTTCTCACAAAGTTTTCTATTTTCTTTCTCTCCCACTTTCTCGACCTCCCATGCACCCTCTGCCCTGCAAGTGACCTCAGTCCAAGACCATGAGAGCACCCAACGGCCATGAAAACAATTCTGTGCAATCACGAACCCCGTGCGCTCTTTTCTTTTTTTTTCTTTTTTCTTTCTTTCTCTCTTCTCTCTAACCTGTTCTCAGCAACAGCATGACCAGGACCGCGGTGATGACGCTGCTGTCAAGATGCTGGCGAGACTATGAGTGTTGGTGCATTTTTTTTTCGCTTTTATCTTTTTCCTCTCTTTTACTTTGCACTGTGCTAACCATGTCTTCCAGGTCTAGGTCGCGTGGCACGCATGTACGCGGCCATTCGCAGGCCCACAAAAGGCTATTCTCCCGGTTTACAAATCCCTCACACGGTCCTGGCCAGCGACGACCAGCGACAATAGTTTTTGTTTGGCACCACCCCCAGTGAGCTTCCTTTTCCTTTCTTCTGTTTTCTTTTCGTTTATTATAATGTTTAGTTGGCTAGGGCGCGCGGCCTGTTTCATTTCCCTGGCCCAGAGACCGTGCAACGTCTGCCCGCACTGACAAGCAGTGGTCTTTGCACGCAGATCGCCCGGACTTTCGTTTCTCCCTTCTCTCCCTCCGTCTTCATCTCCCCCTCCCAAGTTCCTGCAAGGCCAACAACTCGGTCCTAATCCACAATACTCTTCAAGTAGCTTCTGTCCGTCACACGCAAGGTCCCTTGAATCTCACTGGCCTGTTTCTCTGCGCGAGCGCGTGCGTTTTTCTTTACATTTTTCCCTTTGTTTCCTCTTTTTTTCCTCATGGGTCCTTCTAATCCACTCTATCTTCAAATACCTGATGGCGTGCGACGCGATTTTCACGTGATGAGCTCTGCGTGTTTTTTTTTCTCATTGCGTTCTCTCCCGCGTGCGCGATTTTCGCCCGTCGCAGTGACAAGTGCGTTTTTCCTTTTCGTTTTTATGAGCTCTCTCTCATGCCCTCCCCCTTCTCCTCAAGTGCTCCAGGCTCCCTCCAGACGTGATCGTACAATCCCCACACTCGACCCGGATGACAAGACACGCGTGATTTCACGCGAGCGCTATTAAACTGTGCGCGTGCGTGTTTCTTTTTTCTTTTTTCTCTTTTTCTTTCATTTATATGCGAGTTCGACACACCATACGAAGGCCGAACAGCCCCACCAACGCCACTCCCTCACTGCCTCCATCATCTTGCCAACACATGCCGCACGACTGCAATCACCTTCGCGCGTGCGTTCTCCCGACAACCGACGCACACGAAGGCGCACGGTCCAGCCCAATGCCACTCCACCACCTTCATAATCTCGCCCTCAACGCATGCTGTGCCGTCGCGCGCGCCCCCCCCCCCCCCCCCCCCCCGACAAATTGACACACCACACGAAGGCCGAATGACCCCGCCCAACGCCACTCCATTGCCGCCTCCATCACGCCAGCACACACCACGCCATCGCGATTGCCTTTGCGAACGCCGACCAAAGCAACGCCCGGCACCGGGAGAGAAGGTACAGTCCTCTCCTCTCCCCTCCCTTCTCCTCTACCCTGCTCCCCCACCCTGACCGGGTACAGCACAGCCAGGACCGAACCCGGTGAGCTTCCTTTTTTTTTCTTTCCTTTCCACTCGCTCTTTCTAACATCTCACGGCAACAGGCAGTCGCGCTTGCGCTGCATACGACCGCGACCGCGACCACGGAATGGCACAAGCAGCCCCCGTGAGTGTTCCCGCGCGCAGTCATTCTCGCGCGTTGAACGGGTGCGTTATTCCTTTTCTTTTCTGACAGCTCTCCCTCATACTCTCCGCCCTTTCCTCAAGTGATCCAAACTCCCTCCACACGCGATGGTACAACCCCCACTCTCAATACTCGGATGGCAAGTAACGCATGCTTTCACGCGTGCGCGATCTTCACGCGTTCAGCTGTGTACGTGCGTTTTTTTTCTTTCATTTTCATGCGAGATGTCGTTGCGAAACACGTGGTCAATTGCCCATAGTCTCATCCCACATGGCGGTGGTGTTTTCTTTTTTTGGTTTTTCATTTCGTCTCTCACCCTTACTGCGAAAGGCGACAGCACCCGGAGTGTCTCAGGAAGTGGGACATGTGTACTGCTGGCACCACAGTCAAGACTCCTGAAGGCCAAATGCGGCGGCACCCGGAATGTCTCTGGGCACATGCGCGCGACACTGGTGCGTTTTTTTTTATTTCTGCCGCTTTTCTACAAAACGCGACAACACTACTTACTGGCACCTCAGTTAAGACAGCTGAGGTCGGTCTTCACCCAATAGCCATGAAAAATCCATGCGATCACAAACTCGCGGTGCGCCAGTTCCGTCTCACAGCGAGGAGTGACCTTTTCGCTCACTTGCTCACCGCGCTGTATCGCATTTCCTGTGGATGTTGATCTCACGCGTGCGTTTTTCTTTTTCTTTTTCTTTCATTTCTTCTTCCCTCTCAAACCCCCCTCTACGTGCTCGAGATCACCCCACACTCGAAAACCCGTTGGCACACAACTGTGCGTCCCGCGTGCGTGATCTTTGCGCGATTCACTGTACCTTTTATTTTTTTCGCGTTTATTCTTTCATGCCATATCCATATCCATGCAGCGACCGTGCATGTGTGCGTGCCCTTGCCAGTTCCAGCTGGCTTTCTTTTACCGGTGCGTTTTTCTTTTTCTTTCCTGTTGGGTTTCTATCCGAATCCGAAGGACGCGCGACCGGCCAATTCCCACACCCGAACCGTACTGGCACGTGACCGTTTCCCCTCGCGCGCGATGTCACATCCTTCAGCCAATTTCCTTCACTATGTGGATGTATCACACCAAATGCAATCCAGTTGACTATGTTACTTTCAGTGGATGTAATGATATTTTTTATTAATAGATGAGTTGAATATATATCCAGTTTAAGTGGGCTGAGCTGTAGCACTATGGTTGGTTGAGTGATTAACATCAAGGACAGATACTGACTGGCAGTTGACTTGGCCATATAATGAATTGCTGTCTTTGATAGGTTGATTGTAAGAGCTCTGTTATTGGTTGAGATTTAGTGTATTGATATCTCAAGGGCAAACAGTGAAGCATGTTGGGCTGGACCTAAGAAGGCCTGTGTTCACACCTGGGCAATTCCATGTGGGGTGTCAAGGGTGACTTCTGTCTCCAACATAAAGGTGATTTGGGAGGAAGAGAAGAGGGAGGCCTGGACCAAAAATATAGTATATAGTAAAGTGTTACTGGAGTAGATATAACAGGATGTGTGTTCAGTATGTATTGTTTGTTCTGCTTTACCACATAGAGATATATTTTTGAAGCTGCAGCAAAGAATGGATCTCCTCTCAGTTGATGAAGCAAAAAAGATTATACATAGTGATGAGGTGATTACTTTCTGTTTAAGCAAGAAAGGGATTATGCAAAGAGGCTTTAAGCAAAAAAGGATCACACCTGAGCAATTACACCTGGGCAATGGTGGGGGTTCAGGGGCGCAGCCCCTGACAAGTTTTAATTTCATGCCTAAGGCATGGCTTGCAAGCTGCTACAAAGTGCCAGAGGATGGTTTGCAAGCTTGCTCGCAAGCCATGCTGTAGGCACGAAGTGCAGCTTGCAAGCCATGCTGTAGGCATGAAATTACAACTTGTCAACTAATTACTGTCGTTTTCATGTGACCTTGCACTTGCCATTTTTGGATGTCATGTCAAGTGCGAAATTAAAACTGCTATATCTCAACAGTTTTCCAACAGATTGCCTTGAAATTTTGCCAGTAGAACCTTATATACTATATCTAGGTGCAGCGAAAATATGGGAGTCTAATATTCAGTTCTTGAGATGTCAATTTTCGGGTGCTGACATGAGTGCAAAACTTTGAACTGCCATATCTCAACTGTTTCTCAACAGATTTACTTGAAACTTCGACAGTGGGATCTCATGTCCTGTATCTAGGTGCAGCCCAAGAGTTGGGGCATAATTATCAGTTCTTGAAGTTTCGATTTTTGGGTGCAATCTGAGTGTGAAATTTTGAACTGCCATATCTCAACCGTTTCTCAATAGATTGCCTTGAAACCTGGAAAGTAGAACCTTATATACCGTATATAGGTGCAACTAAAATATGGGAGCCTATTATTCAGTTCTTGAAGTTTTGAATTTTGGGTGCTGATCTGCATGCGAAATTTCAAACAGCCATATCTCAACTATTTCTCAATGGATTGCCTTGAAACTTGGACATCAGAACCTCATGTACTGTATCTAGAGGCAGCCAAATAATTGGGTTTCATTTCACATTGTGGGGTGCCGACCCCAAGCATGATAAGATTACATTTGCTCTACAGCTGAAAACATGACATGATACAACTATTTACAACTGTAGCAAGGCATGCATCGAGGCAGCGATTGCGATTGCGCATGAATGTGCGAGGAGTGGCATGTAAGGAAAGTTGGGCTTCAGGCACGAGGATATGATGAAGTGGAAGTGGGAGCCTGTTGGGAGATGTGGATCTGGGAAGGTGCGGAAGTGGATGGGAGAGGGTGGGTAAGGCAGGATGGTCTTGTTCATATGCGCCAAGACGTCTGAACAAGGCCATCAGGAGCAGGTCCACCACGCAATTGGAGAGCGTGGGGGACGTATACGCACATTCATATTTATTGGAGGGCCAGAGCTTGGTCAGCTTGTCCACTCAGGTTGCAGATGAAGAGTTGGGCCATCCGTCCATGACTCGGTGGAAGCAGCAGTGGCGGGACGTCAAAGGAGGAGGCAAGGGTGATCAAGATGCAAGATGCAAGATGCGAGAAGAATGCATCTGTGAGCAAAGTATGGCATTGTTGAAATGAGTGGGGAAAGTGCCCACAGCTTTGTGCTTGAGGCGAGGTCATGTTCCAAAGTCAGGTCAATGAAGCTGAGGGACATCATGTTCAGTCACATTGGTACCAGAGAGAGGATATCGGATGATGACTTTGATGGTGTCTGGATAAACTGCCCCAACGCACGTAAAGATGATGTCGGTGGCAGAATTGATGAGCGGAGCAAAGACAAAGTCTGCAACAAACAAGACCAGGAGGTATTGATAGACAAGGTGATGATTGACATGTGCAGGAAGAGAGAACAACAGTTCCCATAGCACGTCTTTGTTTTGTTTGTCTGTGGGGGCAGTCAGGACAGAGTGAGGCAATAGACAAAGACAAAGGCGAGGAGCAAGGCTTGCCTCGTTTCGAGCCACAGGTGTGGTCGACTCGCCTTCCTTGGCATCCGTCGGAGGGGGAGGTGGTGATGGTTTGGAAAGTTGAGGTGCAAGAGAAACGGTCAGGCGTAAGTGAAATAGAGACTTGGAAGCAAGTGTCTTCACCCATGGAATGGGGCCTAAAGCATGTTCATGGGTCAGAAAGCAGCCAAGAGAGAAAAAAAAAAAGGACCGACCACACAAAGAAAAAGATATGAAAATAGAGGAGGACGGTCGGAGACTGCGGAGAGGGGAGACAGGGGAAGGGAAGAAACTTGGGGCAGCGACACCGCTCGGTACTCGCCATGCTGTGTCATGTGAGAACAGGTACTTCATTGCAGAAAATGCCAGCTCAATTGGGTTATAATCAGGGGAATAGGGCGGCAGAAATTCGACACACATGCCCCTAAATACGAACAGGAGTGTCAACGCTTGTCAATAGATGTGAATAGAATTTACCGAGATTCAATAAGCTCTATAATGGCAGGGTCCTTATGAATTCGACAATTGTCCATAACAATGACTGAATTGGGGGCCGGAAATGGCTGCATATGATCCAAGAGGCGATTGATGAATGTGCAGAAAAGCTCAGTGTCGAAAGAGCCTTCAACGATGTCACAGTGTATAATACCATCATTGAGAGATAACGCAGGAAGGACAGAATATCTGGGACATGAAAATCATGAGTTACGTGGCATTATGGATGGCATGTCACTCACCATTGTCCTCAACAGAAAAATGCCTTGCGCGTGGCTTTCCTGCCACAAATAGCCCAAGCTCATCCATGGTATGTTGTTCAGCGATCAACAGGACTCTCATCCACAAAGATAATCTGATTTGGATGATAGGTTCCAATATGTGCAGCAAATGCAGCTTGCTTTTCTTCACAATGCTCAAGTGCAGTGCGTGAGAGCTATCCATCGTGTATCAGAAGCTTGAAATGTACATAAGAAAAAGTGCATACCTTCTTTCAAGCTATAGCCAGCCTTGACAAGTGTCCTCCATATCGTTGACAGTGATACCGACACCCCACATGTCTGTAACAGTTCCAAACGCAACTCATCGAGATAGGTATCTGGCGCACTATTCAGAGTTCTGAGCAGGTGCTGTATGGGTCCAATTTCAATAAAAGTGCCTGCTAGTACAGATTTTGTGCCACATACCTTGACATCATAGTCACAAAGTGACTGATGGAGTTGAGGTTTCGAGTGGTGGGGAAGTTCGACCCCACCAGTGCGCTTGAAGTTGGCAATGATCCCTTTCACTTTTCGCACACTTACATCTGTATACATGGAGATATCCTCCGCCGACATGTTTGTACTGAGACGAATGATGATCCATTGCACTTCTTCTGAGATTGCTTTGCCTTGAGCCATGGCGGTGATGGGTGTGTTGAAAGTTTTCCCTCTTTGGGTACACTGTGACCAAAATGGACATCTCTATCTCCGACCTTTCGTGCTGTCTCACTCAGCCTTGTCCATCGTCCATCCACCATCAACCCTGCATCTGTCGCACCTGCCGTATCCTTATCGTCAGCTGTCTTAGCTTCGTTAGCTGCTCCATTCTTTGCCTTGCCAAGTTGTTGCCATCATGTCCCCAGTTCTGCCCACTGCCACCTCTCGTCCATCGGCACCTGCTTCGTCCACTGAGTCTTCATATTGCCTGCCGCCATCATTTCAGCATCGCTGGCTGTCTACGTCACCAACACTATCCCTGTCTCTAGTTGTTTCAATTCTGTCAGCCATTCTGTTGGCCACATGTGCTGCCTTGCTGGCCTTATCTGCCCAAGTTGTCTCAATCCCAGTTGCCACAGTCTCAGTCTCCTCCTCATCTCCTCTAGCCGCCGTTACTTCAGTTCAACCAGCCCCTACAAAGTCAGCTTCTTCCACAGCTTCAGTCTTGCTTGCAGCCGTTACCTCCACTGCCACCATTTTGGTCTCAACCCTGTCCATCATTTTAGTCTCATGCAACACACGTTGTCCAAGAAGGCCCCAGACCTGAGCTCAGTCACTCACCACCTCAGGAGGAGCACAAACCACCTCCACACCACCAGTGCCTGAGACGCTGCTGACACAAGTAATATGCCCCACGCCACCCCTCATGTCGCCTCATCCCCGTGGGTTTGAATGTGTCATACAACTGTGTTGACCGTTAGGCATTCAAACATCCCAACAAGGTCCATACCGCCATAGATTATGATTGATCAGAGCCATTTCCGGGTATCTCTGTGTCGGATGGCTCATCTATCCCAGATCGCTATCATTTACGAAGCCGATGAGCCCAACAAAGGTCGAGAGGTCCCTATGCTGAATTGCCACATCATGTTTCTAGTGTTGCCAATGTACTGAAATCTCTTGGCATCAAGAAAGGTGATTCTGTCTCAATCTACCTTCCTCTGGCATGGCAAGCGGTCGCTGCCCTCCTCGTGTGTGTGCGCATTGGTGCCATAAGGACAACGCGGCTCTGGCAGTCGTTGATACGGTCACAATTCACCCCTGCAGAGAAGCCAGAAAACACGACAGAGTGGACGGCCAAACAAGGGCGTCACAGTGGGAAGACTATCGCAACCAAAGCAGTCGATTCAGCACTGAAGGGCTGCCCACACGTTGAGCACATCCTTGTTCTTAGGCACACGGGGAACAAAGTTCCGTGGACGCAGGGCCGTGACAAGTGGTGGCATGAGGAGCTGATGCGAGTCCTCAATCACTGCGCGCCAGAGATCTTGTCAGCGAAGATCCACTCTTTATCCTTTATGTGAGATGCCTGCTTGCACATGCCCGTCAGCAAGCATCTGAACTCGCTGCAGAGGAGGGAACCCATGACATGCAAATTCCATGTCTTGCTCGAGACCACACACATACGATAGTATGATGCACTGTGTGGGAGAACAAAATGAAAGGTAGACAGGAATGACAAAGGTATGTCTCCCTGAATCCCATCCTTCCTCCAGACCCCTCTGCTCCTTCACATGCGTCTGGCCGCCGACAGGTCAAGACTTGTACGCTGCCACTTGTGGTCCTGTCGTCCCTCGATAGAGAATGTGACAGACAGCTGGCCGCAGTCAGACCAGAAGGGAATTATGATTTCCACCTTCAGAGTCATATAATTGAATGCCCAGGTGAAAGGGGCAAGCTTTCATATCCAAGGGTCAACAACAATGTCCTGATATCAGGTATGTATGATGCACCACATATGACAGAGCTGTCCTGATCCCTCTAATGATAAATGAGCGCATTTTTCTGCAGGTTGGGTAGGCGACGAAGGTAGTGCGCATGCGAATGCCGTGTCATGCACGACAAATGCTGAAAGGTGCCCGAGCATCACACTGTCGCTCACCATGTCACTCCAGCCTACTGAGCCATCCCTCCATCATTTGCCATTGTTCACTGCCGCCATATGCGAGGGCTCGCAGCCCACTATTCGCCCATTCACACGCGATCGCAATTGCTGCCTCAATGCACACCTCGCTACAGTTGTAAATAGTTGTATCATGTCATGTTTTCAGCTGTAGAGCAAATGTAATCTTATCATGCTTGGGGTCGGCACCCCACAATGTGAAATGAAACCCAATTATTTCGCTGCCTCTAGATACAGTATGTCAAGACACGTACTGCTGATCACTAAGGACTCAGGAGCAGGTGGGCAAGGGTCGGAACAGATGATACGTGGCGAAGGCGGCGTTGAACAAAAGGACGAGCCAAACGACAAGGAGGTACCAGATGGGGACTGGTAGGTGTTGCAAGAGACAAAGGCAAAGGCTGGAGGCCAGTGTAGCGAGGGGACTTTAAACAAGGCGGTCGTTGAAGAGTACCTTGGAAGCGAGGGGAATCTTTAGACTGAGTGGTCGCAGGGGAGTACCCAGGAAGATGAGAGTATCACAAATGGACAGTCTGACGACTGCCATGCTTCATTGGGGCTTATATACAGTGTACAGGGTCGATTACAAAGCACTGGGACTATTCTAGACTCTTTGGTACCATCCAATAGGACTACAGAGGCATAAACTTGCTTATGTCAAGTTTTAGGCTTACTGAGCACATTACTGATCATTGTGGAGCGATGACATCATTATGATGTCACTGTGGGGTGCTTAGTGAGCCTATGAGGTCACTGTGGAGTCGCTCAGTCAGCTATGATGTCATTGGAGCCTTGATGACGTCAGATGATTTATGCAACAGTTTCTAAGAGTTTGTGCCGCTGTTTCGGGTCCATGGTGGCTGGGTGGCCATGTGGCTGCCACGCGATGATTACCCGATTAGGAAACGGGTGCCTGGTCGTGTTATAGTGCCTTTGCAATAACAATATCTTGTACCACAGGAGGGATAGCCCAGAAAATGGAAGGGAGTCAGTAATGTAAAGTGAGAGAGGTCATTCTTGAGTAAAATAGGACAATCCTTGGCCAGGACTTGGCCTTGGTTCGTAACACAGTACATGAGGTTCTGATGTCCAAGTTTCAAGGCAATCCATTGAGAAATAGTTGAGATATGGCTGTTTGAAATTTCGCATGCAGATCGGCACCCAAAATTCGAAACTTCAAGAACTGAATATTAGGCTCCCATATTTTAGTTGCACCTAGATATGGTATATAAGGTTCTACTTTCCAGGTTTCAAGGCAATCTATTGAGAAATGGTTGAGATATGGCAGTTCGAAATTTCACACTCAGATTGCACCCAAAAATCGAAACTTCAAAAACTAAGAGTCAGACCCCAACTCTTGGGCTGCACCTAGATACAGGACATGAGATCCCACTGTCGAAGTTTCAAGTAAATCTGTGGAGAAACAGTTGAGATATGGCAGTTCAAAGTTTTGCACTCATGTCAGCACCCAAAAATCAACATCTCAAGAACTGAATATTAGACTCCCATATTTTCGCTGCACCTAGATATAGTATATAAGGTTCTACTGGCAAAATTTCAAGGCAATCTGTTGAGAAACTGTTGAGATATAGCAGTTTTAATTTCGCACTTGACATGACATCTAAAAATGGCAAGTGCAAGGTCACGTGAAAACGACAGTAAAATGAGAACGGAGAGTCAGGGTCCACCCGAGATGGTAATTTCTTACATAATGAAATCACCTTACATGGAAGGTAATGCTTGGCAAATCAATTTGTAAGCAGTGAAAAAGTTTTTTGGGTGACAGTGTCTTTGTTTTACAATGCGCGTTCATTTTTTCTCTTGCTGTCATTCATCCTCTCCTTCCCCTCACTGCTCTTCCTTCCCCATGGTTCCAGGTCAACACTCTCAAGCTGCCAGCCTCCTCAAGTTTTCACTGGCTATTCCCATGTCATTCAAGTGGTTTTTCCATGGGTGAGTTTTTCTTTTGTTTTCATGCCCTTCTCATCTTCTCACCATGCATTGCTGTCCTCTGCCCTCTCCTCCACCCCACCCTCTCTGGACATCCAAGACCGGTCAATGCGTGCTTTTTTCTTTTTTCTTTTCACTTTTCACACACTCACTCATCCTCTCCTTCCCACTACACAGTTCCCTGTTGGGCTTCAAGGCGATGTGCTTATTGCCCTCACAGCAGCGCTCTCCCACCCACTGGCACCCATTCCCCTGCAGTGGCAACCATGACGACTCGGCCATGGATATGACAACCTCGCAATGGCCATGACCGCATGCGTTTTTTTGTTTTCATTTCTATATGGTTTTGATTTTTTTCTTTTCCTCTCCAGCTCCTATACATGCCAGTTCCCAAGCACACAGCATTCCTCTCCCCTCCCCTCTGCTCCAGTTGACCCACACTGCCAAAAGGGGCCTCCTGTGAGCGACAGGTCAACACAGCGCATGGACACAGCCATTCACATGCCAAAAAGGGCTGTTCTCACCGCTTTCAAATCCCTCATGTGGCCCTGGCCAATGACCCACGCTCCTGGCCAGTGACCATGCTTTTTCTGTGCCACTAGCATGTGTGAGAAGCAAGGGGCCATGCAACCAGTACCCCTATCGTCTTCTCCTCCTTCCTCCCCTCCCTTCTCCTCACGCCTTCCTCTCCTCCCTCCTCCCATCTGCTACCTGTCAACGCAATGGTCATCATGCTCATGCCACGCAATTGCAATTGCTATTGCAAACATGTTCTCCCAACAAACCAACGCACCCCAAAATGAAGGCCAAATGGTCCCACCCAATGCCACTGTGTTCTGGCTTTCAGGTACTTTTCTTTCATTTTCCCTTTCTTTTCTTTTCTTCTTTTCTTTTCTTTTATGTTCTCGCCTCTGTCTGTGACTCACGTTCCATCTGGCCTTCTTTACCCCATGCATGCATGCGTGCATTTTTCCATTCCTTTCCTGTTCTACTTTTTTTCGCTTTTCTCTTTTTCCACTCTTTTACTTTGCACTGTGCTAACCATGTCTTCCAGGTCTAGGTTGTGCGGTGTGCATGTATGCGGCCATTTGCAGGCCCACAAAAGGCCATTCTCCTGGTTTCCAAATCCCTCACACTGTCCTGGCCAGTGATGACCAGCAATAATGGTTTTTGACAGATCAGACAACATGGGTAAGCAGCAGTGCCAATGCTGCTCCCCCTCTTTGCTTTCCTTCCCTGCCCTTCCTCCCTTCATGTGTGTGGTCCCACACCTCTGCCTTTGCCATCAGAAGACCCTCACCCATGCTGCTTTCTTCTTCTCAGACACTGGATGTCCGCCTCCATGCCGCCATACTGCCATCAAGCTAGGCCCCAAATGACAAGTCAGTCGAATGTTCCCACGATCAGGGATTTTTGCACTTGACTGGTGTGCATTTTCATTTTTGTGTTCTCTCAACCTCTTATACCTCTTCCTTCCCTCAGTGCAACAGCCCATTCAGAGTGACAGCATGGCCAGGGCCAAACCCGGTGAGCTTCCTTTTTTTCTTTCTTTGCTTTTCACTTGCTCTTTCTAACAGCAACAGGCAGTCATGTTTGCACTGTGTATGACTGTGACCGTGACCATGGAATGGCACACGCAGCCACCGTGAGTGTTCCCATGCACATTGACCAGGTACATTATTCCTTTTCTTTTTTGACAGCTCTCTCTCATACTCTCTGCCCTCTCTTCAAGTGCTCCAAGCTCCCTCCATATGCGATAGTACAATCCCCACACTCAACACTTGGTTGGCAAGAAACACGCATTTTCTCATGTGCATGATTGTCACACGTTAAGCTATGTGTGTGCTGTCTCCCCTCTCCACAGTCTCCAACCATCCTCCCCTTTGGATGTGGCCCTCACCAGCCACATTAGGAATGAGGCCATGGTTGGGGAATTGTGGCCCTCCACCAAGCCTGTGTACGACATGTCCATGGTTGGCTCAGTCACGAGGGCGACATGCAAGACATGGCGCACTGTGACACATGTATTCCTGTGTCCAGGGATTTTTGCACTTGATGGGCATGCATCTTTTGTGTTTGTTTTCGTGGGTCCTCTCTCTCCATCCCTGTTGTCACAAGACCATCAGGCATGACTACCTGCCTCCCTGGATAAACAAGTCACATCCCTGGCTCATCTGGAACAGATTTGCATGTTAGTTTTTTTTGTTTTCGTTGTTGTGTTCTCTAACTTTTTTCTTTATTTTCCTCTCCTCCAGTCAGCTCGGCCTCGACTGGCTTACTGTCATGTGGATTCCAGCATGCACAATTTTTGAACTGTGCATTTTTCCTTTTCTTTTCCACATGTTTGAAACCCTGATTTGCAGACAACATGGGTTTCCCTGTCCCCTGTGTGCAATATTTACGCAAGTTTGTTAACCTCCCCACATGCGCCTTGCATGCATGATCAGCATTTTCGAGTGTCTCATGATGCAGCTCAATGAAAAATGCCTTTTGGAGAGAGTGGGCTGCCATCCACCCTGCCTCCCTTACTCCTGCCTCCATAGTCTTTTGTAATATTTATGGGATGTAATTTACTTCCTGCTCATATAAATATAAGACTTTGCATAAAATGATGTTAGTGTCTGGATTCTGTTTAGATGGAGCTGGGGTGTGTGCGTGTGTGCTGTGGTTCATGGCATAAGGTGTAGCAGTGCGGGGCCGGTTAACCAGGCTGGGCTGCATGCAACATGGAACTTGGGCTCAGGGGACATAAACAGGTGCTTGCCTGTTGGTGCTGCAGAAATCTTACCTCTGCCTCCAGCCATCATCCTCTGCCTCCACTGAACAGTCCAGTTTCTCTACAAAGTGAGTCCCCCACTTTCTGTCACGGTAACTAGCCGTGTCAGTTCACAAGCAGAAAGCAAGTCGATGGTAAAGAGGTGTTCAAGAAATGGGCTGGTTCCCGTGTATAATGAGTAAGGATCCCTGCAGCGGTCGAAGTGTTTTATGCTAAACAGGTTATGGCCAATAGACCCTTCCTAGTACGACTCGGTCCGTTGAGAAGCTAGGGTAAGTTTGTAATGGGATAGACTAGGGCTGGTTCCACTAGCTATATGCGTTCAAGTCCATCGGGACCTTGAACAACGCAGAGAGAGTAGAGGAAGGTAGGTCTTAAAGGAGGAGAGCTCTTCTCAGGAGAGTGAAGAGAAACTCTTAGGGAAGGAAGGGAAAGGCGAAGAGTAGATGGTGGATGGTGTGTTGAGAGTTGATGAAATGGAGAGGTAGTTGTGAGTTAAGTTTGTGAGAGTGAAGTGGGTTGCAGGCAAATATGTTTGGACAAGAGTAGGTTGGATTCTACAAGAGACCAAGCTTAGGGCTTTGGTCACAAAGTACTGAGCTTATATATACAGGGGAAGCGCAGCAATAGCTGCGCTTTGACTGTGCTACTAGTATAGTAGGAGTCATAATAAGTAGGAGTCATAGGAATGAGGCCACGAATGAGTCAGAACCAAGTAACTGTGCTGCACAGTAGGTGCGCAGCATTGCACAGTCGAAACTAAGAAGTGAACATAAATGGAAAGAGAACCAAACAAAGGGAAAGTAACAGCAATCCAGTGTTACCTGGACGTGTATGGATCACATGATAACACAGAAAGGATCACAAGACGTAAGAGATCACAAGATCAGTAAGTAAAGGGACGTACGCAAGCAAGCAGTCCGTAGCAAAAGGTAAACGTAAAAGGAAAATGGTGTAACATCACCCCCCCATCAAGGCCCCTAGAAGTGAGAACGACGGTAAGGCCGACCTACTTTTCTCCAAGGTTGGTCCGACTTCGAAGATCGTACCCTTTTTGTTGCACGATCTGGTCTGTGGGGACAGACTGGTCGAATGTGCCCCAGTTCACCGCAATGAAAGCAGGTTTTTCTGGGGTGACGGGCGGAGATGAAGGTAGATCTGGGAGGTCTTGACTCGTCGGAGGTGAAGGATGAGTCAGTAGGTCGGAAGGAGTCGGCGGAGGAAGATGAATCGAGTCGCATAAGTTCCTGTAAGCGACTATCACCTTCTTCTTCCTCGGAGCGGTCTTGCCATCGGAGGTTAAGGGTAACCCTATTGAGAGAATTGGCGGCGGCAAGGGTTTGTTTGACCTCCTTGAGGTGGCCTTGGTGCTCGAGGATTTGTGCGAAGAGGAGGCGTATTGTTTGTCTCCTCTTGAGTATTTCCGACGTTCTGAACCTGTAAGACTTGACCCCTGCTGTAAGGGAGGGGTCGTTGTCGTCCTCGACAGCCCTTGTGACGAAGTCTGTGAAAGGCTGGTTAGCAAGGAGCATGTCCCACTGCTCCTCGTTTGGTACAGGGATGGGCCAGGCAGCGGGGATGGGTGTGAATACACGGGAGAAGATAGGGGCTCCCTTGCCAAGGGTAGCATGGATGAGGGGTTCCGGTTGGGCCTCCAGCTCGATGAGGAACCAATTGGCCCTGTACATAGTTCCTCCGGGGTACTCAGGGACTGCAAAGTCAATGAGGGGGTGGTCAGAGGAGGGGATCCAGTCAGGGCTGGGTTGTGGAAGGTGAGGGGCGTCAAAGAATTTGGCGGCCTCGAATTGTTCGGCAAGGGAGAATGGGGATGGAGTGCGTCCTGGGAAAAGGTCAAGTCCCAGGGCGTTGGACTCGGATCCCAGAAGGGTTGAGGTGAGGGAGATGGAAGGTGAAAGAGGGGATAGACAGACTCGGGCGGCGGCATCGTCGTCGTCCTCATCGCACTCGTAGGCAGGAGGGTTGTTGAAGGGTAGAGTCCTTCTTGCCAGTTGGGGAGTGGGGGAGGCGATGGCGTCGACGTCGGCATAGGAAAGAGTGGGGGAAGGGTAGGCGAGAACGGGGGAGGCACAAGTGGGGACTGGGGATGAGGGACAGTAGGCAGGGGATGAGTAGGTTGGGACGGGCGAGGATGGAATATAAACTGGGGATTGAGACATTGGCAGATATGAGAAGAGGTAGAGTTTGAAGGTGAAGAAGGTGGAGAAAGTGAGGAAGTAGTTTGGTAAGAGGAATGGATGAGATGGCAAGCAAGTTGTAGAAGATGCTCTGCCGTCTCGAGTTCTGGAGGAGGGTTTTTATACATGAGCTCGTCCACCTGCAGGGGAATTTGTCTTTGAGTTCAAGTATTCTTTGAGTAGAGCCGGAGCGTGAAGGTCAGCAGAATTGACCCATGAGCGCTCCGAAACCGGGTAACCTTCCCAATGAACAAGATATTGTGTTCTGCCTCGGTACTTCCTGTCTCCGATGATCGCAGCAATTTCATATTCTTCTTCTCCTTGTACAATGTCAGGTGGTGGTCGGGTAAAAGCTTTGCCGTATGCCCCTGTTTCAGTGAATGGCATGAGAAGATCCACATGAAACACATTGTGGATTTTCATTGATGGGGGCAATTTGATGCGATATGCCACTGGTGTGATTTGTTGTATCACCTCAAATGGTCCATAACGCCGAGGGGCAAGCTTCTTTGATGGGGCCTTGACCACCAAATTACGTCCATCCAGCCACACGAGTTGTCCTTCTTCGAGCTTCCTTGGTTCTTCTGATGGTTTGATACGTTTCAGAAGTTCCTCCTGTGCCCTGGATCGTACCTGTTCCATGATTTTGAGACGTGTTTCAGCCTCTGGAACAGATATATCCATTGTTGTCCATTTGGCAGTTGGATTGAAACCAAGAAGAAGTTCGTGTGGTGTGTGCCTGGTGCCTTCATGTCGCCAAGAATTGTGAGCAAACTCAGCAATAGGAAGTAGTGTGTGCCAATCATTTTGCCGTCCGTTTACGAATTCCCTTAGATAAGTCTCAATCCAGAGGTTCATCTGCTCAGTTTGTCCGTCCGTGCATGGGTGAAAGGCGGTGCTCAAATTTTGTTTGATCCCTGTGGCTTTACAGATGGCCCTGGCGAAGTTTCCTTTGAAACGAGGGTCCCTGTCAGAGATGATTCTCTTGGGAATTCCGAACCATGGAAATAGATTAGCCAGGTACTTGATGGCGACGCCCAGACCATCTATGGTTTTATTGCAGGGGATAAACTTTGCGGCCTTTGAGCAGCCTTGATCGACAATAGTAAGAATGGAATCGTATGATCCGGACTTTGGAAGATCCGTGATAAGGTCCATTGAAACATATTGGAAGGGGCCAGCTGATACATTTGTATCAAATGGTTGGAGTGGCGCATGTTTCAGGGTGGTGATGGCTTTAGATTCTTGACACTTAGCGCATCCCTTGACGTATTCTTCCACAAATAGACGGAGTCTGGGTCCTTCGTATTTCCTTCTTATAAGGTCCCAGGTGTTAGCGATGCCAGGGTGTCCTCCCACTGGGGAATCATGGACTTCCTTCAAGACTTCCCGTCATAAAACGGGGTCGTCAGGCAGGTAAGTACGTAAAGGGAGTGATTTGTGTGAGTAAGCTTTGCGTGCAAAAGCTTCCTGGTTATCGCCAAAGGTATGGTTAAGGGTAGGAGCACGAGCTTCAGGGACATTTGCCATTTGCAAGTGTTCATTGAAGACATGATCAGGTAGGAGTGTGATAGCTTTGTTATGAATGTTTTCTCCTTTATGATCAGGTCGTCGTGATAGAATATCGGCAACAGTGTTAGATTTTCCAGGGATAGTTGTCAACTTGAAGTTGTATTCCTGGAGAAGGGCCATCCACCTTGCTTGACGTGGTGAAAGGTCCTGGGGTTTGTGGAAGTAGGCCAAATTGGCATGATCTGTACGAATAGTTACTTCATGACGTGCCCCAAGTAGCCAGTGTCGATATTCTTTAAGGACAGATACTATAGCGAGTAGTTCTCTGTCATGGATATTGTAGTTCCTTTCTGCTGGTAGTAGGGATCTTGAAAAATATACCAGAGGATGAATACCATCTTCAAATTGCTGAGATATAGTGGCTCCCAGAGCGAAAGAAGAGGCATCAGCATCCACAATGAAAGGTTTGTTGAAGTCTGGGTTGCGAAGAACAGGGTAATGGGTGAAGATATTCTTGAGAATATTGAACGAAGATTCTGTGTAGTTATCCCAGACCCAGGGTTTGTTCTTCTTTGTGAGCCAGACTAGAGGTTGGACGATATCTGAATATTTTGGAATGAAGTTGCAATAGTAATTCCCAAATCCAAGGAAAGAGCGTAGTTCATGTAGATTGGTAGGGGCTTTCCAATCACGGATTCCTTTGACTTTGGACAATTGCATGCTACATGTCCTTGTTTAGAGCAAAAGAAGCAACGTCCTTCGACTTGGTGTTGTTTCTTCTCTTGCTCAGTAGTGGCCGCTCTAGCACGGTCAACATCCATTGGAACAACTTGATTGTTGCTCCTAGGAATAAATTGACCAGTAGGGTTCCTTGGTACAAAGGTAGGATTGGCCCTAGGAGGCGGTCCAGGAGGAGGACGGAATGTAGTGTTGGTCGGATGGAAGTTAAGGAATCGTTGGGGATTACGCGCGATATTGCGTATGTCTCCCATATAGCTTTGCCTCACGGCATATTTATTGTGTTCCTTTCTAGCCGCTTCAGTCCATTCCGTGAAGTTGGTAGGTAGGGTTTCCCTTGATAAGACGTTGTTAAGGAGTGGCCTACTAAGACCTCTAGCAAAATAGTCTAGAGTTCCGTTTGCATTTAGGTCATATCCTGCATCGTTAGCAAGGTTGGTAAAGGTGGCAATATAAGAATCCAGGTCAGGTCCTTGTTGCCTTAGAACAGCTAGTTTGTTGAATGCGTTTTGCCTTTTATTAGTGTCAGTGAAGGCATTGTTAAATGCATTTCTAAAGTCGTTCCATAGAGCTTCATCGGTCCTGAGTATTCCCAGAGTGTTGACACTATTATTGACTGCTTCCAGTTGCGTGTCAACCCAATGGTCCACATTAGGGCCCCTTATAAAGGATAGGCAAGCGTTAACTCGTCTATAAGGATTGTTGAAGAGGGAGTTTTCATCATTCATATTGCAAAAGATGGCAAACTCTCTCATGAATTTGGAGGATTGGGAGCGATCTCCATCGAAGATAGATGGTGGGTTTCCCCTGACCGCTCCGTTAGAAGGGATTGGGACTATGGCAGCCATAGCTGGAGGTGGTGGAGTAGGAGGTGAAGGTGGAGTAGGAGGGGTAATAGGTCTAGGAGTGGGTACGCGAGCGATACCAAAGATCCTTTGTGGTACAGGAAGTGGTTCGGGTGCTGGCGTGGCTTCTACAGCTAGATGTATAGGAGATAACCTTGGTGAGGGTTGTCTGGTTCGAGGTCGAGAGGAAGGTCGTTCGGATTCTTCTGCTGAAGATAAACGATGTCTTCCAAGAGAAGGTGAAGGTTGGTATTGGAAAAGTTGGTACTGGGGGTCTGATTGATCCCAAGTTCCTAAACCATGTTCTTCGTTATTGAGAACAAGGCCTTCGTGAGTGGCGTATTCAAGGTTAAGTCCGACTTCTCATCTATCAAGTTTATACCAACGTCCGTTGATAAATTCGATAGGGTGATAAAGGTTTTCGATGCGGAGGTAGTATCCTACTTCGGGTTCGTCGGGATGCCAAAAGGCGTTACCAGTGATTCGTTTAGGTAGGTTTTCTTGGTTGCGTCGAGTGACGGTTCGGTGTTGAAAAGGGTTAGATGAGGAAGCGGGTTCGATAGAAGGTTCAGGGATAGCAAGAGTATTCGAGGTAGAAGCCGTGGTGGAACGTTAAGCTTGGTCTGATGTCATGGTAACTAGCCGTGTCAGTTCACAAGCAGAAAGCAAGTCGATGGTAAAGAGGTGTTCAAGAAATGGGCTGGTTCCCATGTATAATGAGTAAGGATCCCTGCAGCGGTCGAAGTGTTTTATGCTAAACAGGTTATGGCCAATAGACCCTTCCTAGTACGACTCGGTCCGTTGAGAAGCTAGGGTAAGTTTGTAATGGGATAGACTAGGGCTGGTTCCACTAGCTATATGCGTTCAAGTCCGTCGGGACCTTGAACAACGCAGAGAGAGTAGAGGAAGGTAGGTCTTAAAGGAGGAGAGCTCTTCTCAGGAGAGTGAAGAGAAACTCTTAGGGAAGGAAGGGAAAGGCGAAGAGTAGATGGTGGATGGTGTGTTGAGAGTTGATGAAATGGAGAGGTAGTTGTGAGTTAAGTTTGTGAGAGTGAAGTGGGTTGCAGGCAAATATGTTTGGACAAGAGTAGGTTGGATTCTACAAGAGACCAAGCTTAGGGCTTTGGTCACAAAGTACTGAGCTTATATATACAGGGGAAGCGCAGCAATAGCTGCGCTTTGACTGTGCTACTAGTATAGTAGGAGTCATAATAAGTAGGAGTCATAGGAATGAGGCCACGAATGAGTCAGAACCAAGTAACTGTGCTGCACAGTAGGTGCGCAGCATTGCACAGTCGAAACTAAGAAGTGAACATAAATGGAAAGAGAACCAAACAAAGGGAAAGTAACAGCAATCCAGTGTTACCTGGACGTGTATGGATCACATGATAACACAGAAAGGATCACAAGACGTAAGAGATCACAAGATCAGTAAGTAAAGGGACGTACACAAGCAAGCAGTCCGTAGCAAAAGGTAAACGTAAAAGGAAAATGGTGTAACACTTTCTGGGCAGCTGCATATTTTTTTAAATATGTTTTTCAGTCACTCACAACCCTTCAACTTCCACCCTTTTCAACAATCAACAAGGTATGTTTACTATGTTTTCATTACTGCAATGTTGATGGTCCTGTCTCTTTTATTAGCCCCCATGTCTAACACTCCTCCCACATCTCCTCAACAATCTCAGGCTGCTGCACATCAAACTGAGCATGCCAGTCGCACTTTGGGCAGTCCTGAACAGCATAGGACACCTGCTGGCACCTCAACTGCCAGACAACCTGTTCAATTTCAAGGACAAGTCTATCATCACTTACCAGCTAATTTGGCTGCTCAAGTGGCTGCCCTTCAACCAATGCCTGCTCCTCCACAGCAT
The DNA here is from genome assembly GCA_025769875.1 of Russula earlei. NCBI lineage: Eukaryota > Fungi > Basidiomycota > Agaricomycetes > Russulales > Russulaceae > Russula > Russula earlei. The sequence goes on along the minus strand of JAGFNK010000111.1, from coordinate 95,829 downwards.
TATGGACAAACTTCTGCCACTTCTCTCCTTGCCCCTCCTCCTGTAGGTCAACTTCATCTCAAAATAGGCTTTTTTCAATAATAACTATGAGTTGCAGATTATTACAAGGTCACATTCTGCTGCCCCTGGCTCTGGCTCTGGCTCTGGCTCTGCTGCTGCTGCTGTCTATAGATCTGGCTCTGGCTCTCTGTCCACTCCTGATCTTACTACTAACACACCTCTTCCTCATTCCAATAGACAGTATCAGTATTTGCCAGCTGACTTGGCTGCTCAGCTTGCTGCCCTTCCTCCTCCACTGCAAAGAGGTCATCATGTCCCTGCTTCTGTAAGTTTTAATCATCTAAAATAGTTTATTAAATATTAACTTGCCTTACTATTGACTATTTCAATGGCCCCAATCCCTTTTGGGCCTTCCTCCATGTGAAGATTTCCTGTCAATCAGGCTTCTATTCCTGTTCCTGCCTTTCCTGTCCCTGTCCCTCTTCATTCTTCTAATAGGCAGTATCCCAACCTGCCAGCTAACTTGGCTGCTCAGCTTGCTGCTCTTTCTTCTCCACAATTGAGAGGTCATCATGTTTCCACTCATGTAAGCTTGATTATACATGATTATATATATTTCAGCTAAATGGCTTGCATGACTATAGGCAAATCCAACTGCTGCTATCCTTTCTGGCCCTTCTTCTATGGCTCCTGCTCCTGCTCCTGCTCCTGCTCCTGCTCCTGCTCCTGCTCCTGCTCCTGCTCCTGCTCCTGCTCCTGCTCCTGCTCCTGCTCCTGCTCCTGCTCCTGCTCCTGCTCCTGCTCCTGCCCCTGCCCCTGCCCCTGCCCCTGCCCCTCCCACTCCTTCCCCTCCTTCTTCCCCTGTTCCTTCTCCACCTCCTTCTCCATCCTCTGCTCCTCCAAGCCCTCTTCCTTATCCTCATGCCCAAGTTTATCCAGAAGATCCCTTGCCTGTAAGTTTCTATTCTTTAAAGGGAAACATATATACTTAATATATATTATAGCAACCTCAGCTGCCACCCCCTCAAGCCATGCCAATGGCATGACATCCTTTTGATCCTACATGGGCCATTCATGATCTTAAGTGTCAAGACTTACTGTTGAACTATCCAGTTCAAGAGCAAGGGGTAAGCTCAAAGATGAGTTGGTAGATGTCCAAGACAGCGTGGGTGAGAAGTAGAGTCCAAAGCAGTAACAAATACCAAAGAGGTACAGTTACTGGTAGAGTCAGGCAGGTACGCAGAGATGAGGCCAGAGTGGTCACAAGGGGACGGTCCTTAAAGGAGTATCCCAGGGATAGAGAGTGCTGTAAACAAATGGACAGTCTGAAGACTGTCCGCTACTTTATTGAGCACTTATATACTACAAGAGAACTGCTAAATAGGGAACAAGTCATAACCTTGTTATCAAGCACAATAGATGGATGAGTAAGAAGTTGGAGTACGCTTACTGAGCATGCTCAGTCATGCTCAGTAAGCTGCTGAGTAAGAGGGCTCCTAATGATGAGTAAGAGCCTCTACTGTCCATGTGTTCACCACTCTAGTACACGTGCAAAGCACCTGATTCATTTGCTGTTAGTTAGTTTAGGGCCGGTCATTTGGGGACTTGTAGTTTGGTTCAAGGAATAGAGTTGTCTATAAGGCCCCTTATATAGTTCTATTAGGGTCCTTAGAGTCAACCCTAATACTTCTATTAAGGTCCTTAGTATTGCTTGATAGTTCATTCTATAGTTATTAGAGTTAGTCTAATAATGCATTGTAGGGTCTTTAGTATTGTGTTAGTGCCTATTGTAGGGCCCTTAGAGTCGTCCTAAAGGGTCCTTATGGAGGCTATAATACTGTCCTTTATTGCTAAAAGGGTTGCCATTAAGTGGGGCTTGCTGTATGTCGATTGTGCCGAGAATCACTTGCATGACAATGTGCACGCAATATTGTGGACACCTCTACTCACCCCTTTTGTCCATGTGAACAGGGTGACACCATAGGGACTGGGTTTCCTCTCATAAGGAAGGGTCCTTCAAGGGCCCTCTCCAGGAAATGGTTCATGACATTAAGGACTTGACCATCCAATGCTCTTTCTGCAAGGCACTCCATTGGCTAGATGAGTGCCTTACCAACTCATCTAAAAGGACCCCCAAGTTTGGCAAGATTGCCCTTCCTGCTCTTCATCCATGTCCCCCTGAGCTTTACATCCTCCTCACTGGCCAAGATCCCACTTCTAAAGCATTTTGCCTTCATATTCTCTCTTATAATAATGCTTTGGCCTTTACCTCAGTGGGAAGACAAGTGGATCATTCTGTTAATCAAGGACAAGGGCCTTGGGTCTTTAAGCGTCATGGGGAGCTCATTCACAGAATTGGGTCTCTTTTGCCACCAGAGGGACCTGATGCTGCTGCCCCTTCTTATGCTCAACTCTACATTTATGACCCTGACCAGGCCCTCAATATGGGCATGGCCCATCCTGCCAACTCTCACTTGCATCAAAACACCATGCAAACTCTTCAGGACATGCTCTATCGCTCTCATGCTGCAGTCCAGAAGTTCAAGCAGGTGTTACCGAGTGGTTTGGGGTCCGGAAGATGCCAGAACACCTGAGCTATGGACTGCACCGTTTGCATCATGCATGCGTCAGATCTTGATTGTTTATGTTCATTGATATCGCGTTCGGAACACATTGATCGTATCTTTCTGAAGATGTATTGAAGAATCAATGAGTAGCATTGCTTCTGTTCCAGATGCTCCTGTACTGCCACATACGTCGCTTCCTTGATTAGGAAAGTACTTATGACACTGAGATTGCTACTAGGGAAGCACTTAATGCTTCCAGCACCAAGATCGTTTACATAGAAGCAACCTTGCTTCTATGAGCCACCTCTTGCTTCTATAGCACCAACCAGTACCACAGTAGCATGAACCTTATCCCTGTAGGGCTATATAAAGCCCCCAGTCTGTAGCAGTTGAGCCCTAAGCTCAACTTAGTTTGCCAATCCCAAACAGTTGACTCCTACCCCATCTGCAGAGCCCCTCTCATCTTGTTGCCATACTCCAGAAGGATCTAACACTCCTTCCCCTCCACAAGTATTGCTTGCTTGACTCAAGCATATCTGCATTGGTAGGATGCGTTCATAGACGCGACCATTGATCTTATTTAAGGCACTTCAGAGCCTTAACATAAGTCGAGCTTCTATCACAGACATTGCTGTGAAAGTGAACCAGGAAGCCTTAGGACTAGGATCTAGTCATCATACAGTCAGCAACCTACGCTGAAGTAGTCAAGGGAGAAAATCTATACAGACCTCTCCACGACAAGAAGAAGGTGTACTACATGACTCTTGATGAGCAGCATGGTTGGACACATGCATACTTCTTTAAAGACCCCTACTGTCATTGGCATAGACAGTGGTAAGCAGGCACACAAGTCCCAACTCCCTAGGAAAGGCAGTGGCAAGCGGACAAACTGGAGATCGAAGGTGAACATAGCATACGTGTAAAGTTCAACCAGAAATTGAAGCAAGGAACCAAATTTGGTTGGTTCAAAGCTAGAGAGAGGGACGATCTACCCTCAGGAATCAAAGGGACTGCCATCTGGTGTTGGGCAGACCAGGAAGGACCTAACAGATACGAGGTCCAATACAAAGGAAGCTACCTTCCTTGCGAATACATCAACAATCAGTGGTACTTTGTTGATTACCACAAAGGATGTCCCTACACAGAAGAGGATGAAGACATTGACGAATATAAGGTTCTAGGTCTAGGAATAAAGACAGATCCTTATACTACTCATTGGGAACCCAGAAGCCCAGTAGTAGACAACCCAGCTCCATTGATACAAAAGTCATCAAGTGGAGAAACAGAGAAGTCGGACCCTCTGACTACAGATCAGAAAGCAGAAGCACCAGAAGTATTGGAGCTAGCTGAAAGACTAGAGCAGACAGTACATGTCTCGCCCATTGAACCAACAATTGTTGAAGAACCAGAAGAATCGGTTGAAATGGCTACCATTGCAGCGACGCAGACAGCCACCATTGCCACCCAGACAGCAGGTGGAAGAACAGGGCCCACCATTGTCATAAATCCTGGAGGCGGTCCACCTGGTGGAGGAGTCCCCTTTGGACCCACAGGTCCACCAGTATCAGGAGGAGGCCCACCTGGAGGAGGCCCTCCAGGAGGGGGACCACCTGCAGCACCTCCTGTAGGACCAGGGGCAAACCTGGCACCTCAGCCAGCACCAGGCCCCCATGGAGGCAATGGATCTCTGAAAGGAGACCCTCCTGAAGTCTTCAAAGGAGACAGGAAGAAGACGAAGTACTTCATCCAGGATTTCAACCTATGGAATCTGCTTAACAGTGACAACCCAACTATGACTATCCCAATGAAGCGAGTAGCCCTAGCTCTCACCTACATCAAAGGAGAGAAGGTGCATGAATGGGTGGTCAACCAAATGAACCTGGTAGAAGCAAAAAGAAATGAGGACCCACCGTCTCCCTATGCACCAGTGCAGCTAGATCCAACTGACATGCTCTTTTGGACTGAATTTGTGGATGACTTCTTCAGAGAATTCAAAGACACCACAGAGCCTGAAGATGCTTTCATGGAGCTACAACAATTGTCCATGTCTAAAGCAGCATTGCTGGATGATTATACCAGCAAACTCCTTGTTCTGCTCAGTAAAGCAGGATGGGACCAGAATTCACCAGGAGCAGTCAAAGCCTATAAGGCTGGACTAATCACCTGGCTGGTGCGACGAATCTACAATCGACCAGTCAGAGACATACCTGCCATCAATGATCTGTGAGCATGGATCAATGCTGCTAGGGAAGAACAGGCCAGAGACCAGCTCATGAAAGCCAATATTGGATCTGGAGGTGGATCGTTGACCACCAGGGAGATTCGCATGAAATCCCTACAGGCTGGGAAAAGGCGAAACCAAAGAGACCCAAATGCTATGGAAGTGGACTCAGTATCCACTGATGCAGCAAGGACCAAGCAATGTCCTCCTCTGACAGAGGAAAAGAAGAAACTGCTAGCAGAAGGGAAATGCTTCATCTGCAAGAAAGCAGGGCATATCAGCCAGAACTGTCCTGACAAGGACAGAGTCAAAAAGAAATCAAGTAACCCAAGGGACAAAGGAAAAGCTCAAGCTCTGGAAACAGAAAAGGAGGACGATTCAGGGGACAGTGGAAATGAAAGCACTGTCTCTGGGCAATCCACATCTCCTCCTCCTACCTATAACAAGAGCTCCTCCTCTGCATCCATAAAGAAGATGTCCACCAAACAGAAGGAGGACTTATTGGAAGAACTAATGGAACAGGGTTTTTAGGAACACCCAAGTTGACGGCCTGGCTTAGGAAGAATAGTGTGTTGCAAGTGTACATTAGAAGACTGAATGCTATGAATATTCCATTCACTTTCATCACTGCACACACGACAGCCGAGGAATCTGCTCTACTGGACAGTGGAGCAACAGAGAACTTCATCGATCACTCAGCTTGGAAAAGACTGAAGATTGGGAAACAAGAACTACATGAACCCATGGTAGTACAAAACGTTGACAGAACCCAGAATAAGCAAGGGGAACTCACCCATTACTGCTGGCTTCATGTCCAATATAAGGAGAAGGAGAGCTTGCAAAAGTTCTATCTCACAGATTTAGGAACGGATCGGGTCATCCTGGGATATCCCTTCCTATATGAGTTCGACCCCACCATCAACTGGAAGAAAGGACAGCTGATGGAAGGAGCGGTACAAATTGAGACTGCTCAATACAAGTACCTGGATCTCTATGTCGCAAATATCCAAAAGCAAGCAAGAGATGAAAACCAACAATTGAAGAAAGGGGAAGCCATTTATCTACAAAAGACAACTATTGCTCAGAAGTGGGCCCAGCAGTCAATTGAACCACAGGAAGGAGAGGATCCCCTTGCCAATGTTCCAAAGTGATTCCACCGCTTTGCAGATGTCTTCTCAGAAGAGAAGTCCCAGAGGTTCCCACCACCAAGGGAACCAGATATGCAGATAGAGCTGTTACCTGATGCACCAAAGGAGCTAAACTGCAAAGTGTACCCCCTAACACGAGATGAACGAGAATACCTCAAGAAATTCCTAGCTGATGAAGTAGAAAAGCAATACATCACACCAGGTCCATCCAGCTACACATCTCCAGTGTTCTTCATTGGCAAGAAGGACAGCAAGGAGAAGAGGATCATTGTAGACTATCGACGACTAAATCAGTGGACCAGACGAGACAATGAACCTTTACCACATCTGGAACAAGAGGTGGAAAGACTTCGAGGGAAAAAGGTGTTCTCCAAGTTCGATATACAATGGGGATACAATAATGTGCGACTGGCAGAAGGAGATCGCTGGAAGGCAGCCTTCAAGACGCCATATGGAACCTACCTGCCCAACGTCATGTATTTCAGGCTCAAGAACGCGCCAGCCTTCTTTACTAGGCTGATGAGAAGAGACTTCAGTGACTGGTTGGACCGATGGGCAGAATACACTGTCAACTATCTGGATGACTTTGGAATTGCTATGGGGGACAGTCCCGAACAACTAGAAATCCACGAGCAATGTATCAGCGAACTACTCATGCTGATGCAGAAGAAGTCATACTTCCTGAAACCCAAGAAGTTGTTGAGATCTGCACTGCCCAGAGTCTCAGGTGTGTTGTGATGTGATCACAACTCGGATGCGTTGACATGTCGGATCACCCAGACCGGGCATCACCGGCTCAGCTCATACGCTGCAGCACGCGTTAGTTACACTGATAGAGTGATTTAGGACAATCGGTAGCTACTTACAACTGATCCTCAGACTTACTTAGTGATCCATGATGGTAGTTAACTGTACTGCATCCAGTGGCGGTCTCAGGTACTTAAGAACACCACAAAGTATGTAGATCACTTCAGTTTTGTGTCAACCAAACTGAAGTGAGTATTTACACTATGATATCTTATCTCACAGTACTGACGACACATTGTAGCTATTGTCTGATAGTGTTAAGATTCTCTTGTTCTCCGACTGTCATCTGTTTTGCTGACTCATCTGTGATTACTCATATGTCTGGCTTAGTGATTGCTTACTGATCTTGATCATGGTCACTTACTGATTGCTTACTGATCGCTGACTGATTGCTTACTGATTCATGACTGATACTAGGAAAGAATGACTCACGCGTGAGTCATTTCTAACATTCTTGAATTGCGCTTTCTGTATTTGGATACTACTGGTTCTCAGCTATGTGCACCCCGAGTTTCGTACAAATCGGATCAGTAGTTATCGAGATATCATATAAATAGTCTGTGGTACCAAGAAGTCGAGCCTTACGCTCAACTTACTCTCTCAACAAGACAATCATCTTGTCTACAGATCTAAACAAAATTATAAGTGCAGACTCTAACTGAAAGAGGTCCCTCTCTTTTCTACATTCAATCTTCCTGAGATAATATCAAAGGGTTCGAAGTCTAGTGCTTGAACTATATCAAGCAACTCTTTCACTAAAGAGTCAGTACTAAGATCTCACGGATCTTAACAGATAGGTACATTATTTATATCAGTTTTGTGTCAACCAAACTGAACTATTGTCTGATAGATCTGCCTGCAATCTTATCATCTGCTGCTATCTAATCACACACACTGCGTCTATCTTCAACAGAAGTGCCAGTTCATGGTGCGAAAACTAACCATGCTGGGATAGGACATAGATGAAGGGAAGATGAAGATTGAGGCCTCCAAGGTCCAAGGAATCACAGACTGGCCTAGGGAAATCAAGGATGTACATGAAGTATGCAAAGTCATGGGAGTCCTCAGTTACAATAGGGCTTTCATTCAAGGATTCAGTCAGATTGCTCGACCCATTATCGCCTTGACAAAGAAAGGGGTGCCATTTGAATGGACCCAAGAATGCAAAGATGCTCTGGAACGACTTATCCAGATAGTATCTTCCAACCCCATCCTGCTCCATCCTGATGAGGAGCGACCCTTTGAACTGGAAGTAGACACATCCAATTATGCTATTGGAGCAGTACTATTCCAGAAGGACAAACAAGGAAAGAGGAGGCCAATAGGTTACTTCTCCACAGCCTTGAAACAAGCAGAAAAGAACTATGACATATGGGACAAAGAGTTCTTAGTCATGGTGCAAGCCTTGAAGCACTGGAGACACCTGCTCATGGGAGCAAAGCATAAGGTGGTGGTCTATACAGACCATGCGAACCTGTTGCATTACCGACACCCTCAGTGAATAAACGGTCAAGTAGCAAGATACATTACCTTCTTGGCAGACTTCGACTTAGAACTGAAACACCAGGCAGGGGCAAGGAATAAAGCAGATGCCCTGTCTAGGAGACCTGACCTTGATGATGGACTGTTACGGCGTCACGGCCGTAAGAGCATTAGCTCAAGGTTCAGTGGGGTCAAGTCCCGGTGACTTGGTTCAAGGGTTCAATGGGGGTGGCTCAAAGAGACCGGATCAGAGGTTTAGCATCTCAAGGCTGAGTCAGACAATGACTCAGTCTGCAGACAGAGTCGATCTCCTGGTTTCACAGAAGAAGAGGATGATGAGAGAGAAGCAGAGGAGGAAGAGGAACACAAGGGTTCCTTGAGGTGTGCTCAGGTCAAGCCAGATGAAAGCCAGCACAACACAAGTTGTGATTGAGAGACAGTACAGGGCAAAGGGGTGTGACAGGAAATGGGACAAAGCTAAGCTTGGGGCATTCCCCAGCTTTTACAGGCGCTTAAATACTGTGTGTAGCAAGGCTGTACAGTACTATAAGCAGAACAATAGATAGAGGTGAGTCAATAGCAAAAGTAACTCGACAATAGGTGAAACACAATAAGTGAAACACAATAGGTGAAACACAATAAGTAGCCATCAACATCAAGGGATGAAACGGTAACCGAGGGAACAAGGGTGACAAGAGAAAAACAATAATGAGAGAATTTATGGATGAACCGACAAGGGGTTAGATTACAACATGGACAAGGGGATAAAGAAGAAGTGGTCGTGCTACCTGACCACCTTTTTATTCGAGTAATGCATACTACTGCATTGGAAGAACAGATAAAGAACCAACAAGGGGAAGAAAGAAACCGATTAAAGTTACTTGATTGGGTACAGAGACACCGACTGGAGAAGTGACATAGCTTATGGTGGAAGAATGAAGCCTTGGTGGTTACAGGCGACGAAGGGACCCACAGGATGTTACTGGAACAGTATCATGACAGTCCCACAGCAGGACACCCAGGGAAAGCTAAAACATTACTGGGAATGATGCAATACTACTGGTGGCCCACCATGAGACGCTTTGTCGACCAATATGTGGAAGGATGCGCAATTTGCCAAAGTAACAAGTCAAACACTCATCCAAGTCGACCTCCCCTGTATCCCATACCACCAGAAGAAGGGGCTACTCCCTTCTCAACTGTCAGCATGGACTTTGTGGTCAAAATGCCGAAGTTGAAAGGATATGACAGTATATTGACTGTCACCAACCACGATTGCACTAAAGGCGTCATCCTGCTTCCTTGCAAGGAAGAGATGGACGCAGAAGAGCTAGCACAGCTCTACAAGGACAGAATATTCCCCTTTGTGGGAGTACCAAGCAAGATCATATCTGATCAAGACAAACTAATAAGTTCCAAGTTCATTAGGGAACTTTGTGACCAGCTGCATATCAAACAGAATATCAGCACTGCCTACCATCCCCAGACAGATGGACAATCAGAAAGAATGAATCAGACAATGGAAACATCACTCAGGATCTTTTGCAACCACCAACAAGATGATTGGGTGGACTGGCTGCCTCTGGTGCAATACACGATGAATTCTAATGTTTCAGAGACAACCAAGCAGTCCCCTTTCTTCTTATGGATGGGCTTTACACCCAAGGCACACCAGCCAAATCAGGGAAGCAAGATACCAAGAATAGACAATTGGAAAGTCTGAATCCAGGAAGCAAGATCACAGGCACAAGAAGCGATGAAGATCACTTCCCTAATGTGGAAGTGAAGAAGCAGTTTCCAACCTTATCAGAAAGGAGAAAGGGTATGGCTTGACAGCACCAACCTAAAAACGATACATCCTACAGTGAAACTATGCCCAAAACGATATGGGCCCTTTGAAATCATGGAGGTGATCAGCCCGGTGACATACAGATTGGATCTCCCTAGCCACTGGAGGATCCATAACGCATTTCATGCATCCTTATTGACACCTTACAAGGAGACAGAGGAGCATGGGGCCAACTACACCAATCCAGAAGCAGAATTGGTGGAAGGAGAAGAGGAATATGAAGTAGCAACGATTTTAGGTTCGAGACGAACTGGAAGGAGGAAACAACTGGAGTATCAAGTCCGGTGGGAAGGATACTCCGAAGCCCATGACTCTTGGGAGCCACTAGAGAACATCAAAGCATCTAGACTAATAGAGGAATACCACAGAAAGAACCCCGCTGCCATACAGGTTATAAAAGTCCAGCGAAAGATGCCCTCTACTTCCTCATCCCCATATCGTCGCTCACAAATGTCCCAAACTCCCACTAATGAAATTGTTCCCCAATCCGACCTCTCTGGTGCAGAGGGGCCACTTGAAATCACCACTCCTGATGCTTCCCTCCTCACCTTCTTCCAAGGAATGGATGAACATAGCACTGGAGAAGGAGAAGCAGACATGCGTCCTCTCGAATTTGGACCCCCTGCTGACCAAGTCGATGCTCAGCCTGGGGACTGGGATGTGACGTCCCCTACCAGCACTCTTGACCAGGTTGCCCACCCTGGAGAGCCCTGGGTACAATGGGATGCTGACAGACACCACACAGGGATTGACATCCCTGATGGTATGACTTGGGGCAACAAACTGGCCAGGTATGTGCCCTATGACATTGCCTTGGGAGAGCCAAGAGTGAGGGGGAAGAACGGAGAAGGCCATGCAGACTATGGCAAGATCCTCCAGGCCACCCCTTGTTACAACCTCTATAACTATGGCCAAGACGAACATGATTTAGACTGCTTTGACACAGAGAGGCAGTTCGAAGGGCGCTGGAGACAGACCCTCTACCTGCTAGGCAACTATGGGCTGCAGGCAGAGCTCTACCACTTAGACCACCTCTACACCCAACAAGAAATGTTACACCATTTTCCTTTTATGTTTACTTCTTACCTTTTGCTATGGACTACTTGCTTGCATACGTCCCTTTACTTACTGGTCTTGTGATCTCTTACGTCTCGTGATCCCTTCTGTGTTATCATGTGATCCATACACGTCCAGGTAACACTGGATTGCTGTTACTTTCCCTTTGTTTGGTTCTCTTCCCATTTATATTCACTTCTTAGTTTTGACTGTGCAATGCTGCGCACCTACTGTGCAGCACAGTTACTTGGTTCTGACTCATTCGTGGCCTCATTCCTATGACTCCTACTTATTATGACTCCTACTATACTAGTAGCACAGTCAAAGCGCAGCTATTGCTGCGCTTCTCCTGTATATATAAGCTCAGTACTTTGTGAACAAAGCCCTAAGCTTGGTCTCTTGTAGAATCCAACCTACTCTTGTCCAACATATTCTCCTGCAACCCACTTCACTCTCACAAACTTAAACCACAACCACCTCTCCATTTCATCAACTCCCAACACACCATCCACCATCTACTCTTCGCCTTTCCCTTCCTTCCCTAAGAGTCTCTCTTCACTCCCCTGAGAAGAGCTCTCCTCCTTTAAGACCTACCTTCCTCTACTCTCTCTGTGTTGTTCAAGGTCCCCAACAGACTTGAACGCATATAGCTAGTGGAACCAGCCCTAGTCTATCCCATTACAAACTTACCCTAGCTTCTCAACGGACCGAGTCGTACTAGGAAGGGTCTATTGGCCATAACCTGTTTAGCATAAAACACTTCGACCGCTGCAGGGATCCTTACTCATTATACACGGGAACCAGCCCGTTTCTTGAACTCCTCTCCATTACCAACTTGTTGTCCGCTTGTGAACTGACATGGCTAGTTACCATGACAAGAAATGTTGGAAGCTAACTATAAGGTGCTCAAAGAAGAGGAGAAGCAGCTGCGCTACAAGCTCAGCAAATACCTAGCCGAGAAGCAAGGAGTGGAGAGAGGCAGGGCTGAAGCCAAGGAGAGAATGGCGGCAACCAAAGTATGCTCATGTTGCTGGGAGTTCATTGAAGCAGGCTGTAGCCAGGGAGAAACCCCTCCAGGTGTCTGGGCTGAAGAACTCCTCACCAACTACCAGGCTGGGCAGCCCATTCCCCCTCTACCTGTCTTCATCCCACAGCTGCCTTTGGCAGACATCGCTCAGGGGTATGCTACCCCTACCCCAGAACCAGTACCAGCCAACCCCACACCTACAACAGTGCAAAGGTATTCAGAGGAGGAGGTTGACGTCCTCCAAACCATGTCCAGTATACGCCTTCGAGGAGGAGCAGGATCGGAAGCATCACCAAACCCTTCCCCCCAGAGCTCCATCTATTACCATTCCTATAGCAGCAGTGGAGAAGCATCTACTGCAACAGCTGATTTTATTCCAGAGCCTCAGCAACTGAACATGATAGAAGGGAGGAGGAAGAGGAACCGATGCAAGTACTGTGGTGAGGTAGGACATTTTAACAAATACTGTCCACTGCCCCACCAGTATTGCCACGACCAGCTGGCAGCAGACGCTGCCTCACATTGCCTAGTGCCCCCCTATCATCGCTCCTATGCACCCATCAGATCATGCCCTTTCCACCGAGGATGGGAACTGGCACACCCGAGCAGGAAGAGGAAGTCCAACCAGGAGAGGGAGGACACTGCTAACCCACACATCCTGCAGGTAGCAAAAGGAGAAGGGTCCAGGACCTTTCAAGAACTTTTCACTACGACTCCTCTCCACTCCAACACACCTCCAGCCAGGAGGTTACCTAGGGACTCTGACAGACTCCCACAGATCATGTCTCCTTCAGTTGTCACTGAGGAGTCAGAGGCAATAGTGGCCTCAGCATTGGCTGCCTATGAGGCAGCAGAAGAAGGCCAATACACCTTCACCACATCACCTCCTCCTCTTGATGATGATGGCGTTGACCCCACCACTCAATTTTAGAATCGTTGGTGTGTGGGACCACCAATCTGAAGGAGGGGTAATGTTACCAAGTGATTTGGGGTCCGGAAGATGCTGGAACACCTGAGCTATGGACTGCACTGTTTGCATCATGCATGCATCAGATCTTGATTGTTTATGTTCATTGATATCACGTTTGGAACACGTTGATCATATCTTTATGAAGATGTATTGAAGAAGCAATGAGTAGCATTGCTTCTGTTCCAGATGTTCCTGTACTGCCACATACATCGCTTCCTTGATTAGGAAAGTACTTATGACACCGAGATTGCTACTAGGGAAACACTTAATGCTTCCAGCACCAAGATCGTTTACATAGAAGCAACCTCGCTTCTATGAGCCACCTCTTGCTTCTATAGCACCAACCAGTACCACAGTAGCATGAACCTTATCCCTGTAGGGCTATATAAAGCCCCCAGTCTGTAGTAGTTGAGCCCTAAGCTCAACTTAGTTTGCCAATCCCAAACAGTTGACTCCTACCCCATCTGCAGAGCCCCTCTCATCTTGTTGCCATACTCCAGAAGGATCTAACACTCCTTCCCCTCCACAAGTATTGCTTGCTTGACTCAAACATATCTGCATTGGTAGGACGCGTTCATAGATGTGACCATTGATCTTATTTAAGGCACTTTGGAGCCTTAACAGCAGGCTTATGAGTTGACTCACCACCTTCCTAGAGAGCAAGACTGCACTCTCTCACTTCACTTTGATGCTGCATGAGATAGGCATTGCTATAATGCCCCTGATGCTGCCATCAATGAGATTGCAGCCATTATTCCAGGTGATGGGGATGAGCCTAGGCATTCACAAGATATCATCTTACACCTTAGGGAGGGCCCTCTACAGTGCATCTCTGATACCCATCCTTTCTACCCCTCACTCAGATATTTCTTGCTTTTTCCCACTGGCCAGTTAGGATGGTTCCCAAACATCCCTTATCAAAATGTCCAAGGTGGCCCTGCTCAGAGGAAGTGTGTTTCCTTGGCTCAGTTTCATCACTATCGCCTTCATATTTGCCCTCATCTCTGTCAAGACTCACTGTTGAACTATCCAGTTCAAGAGCAAGGGGTTAGCTCAAAGACGAGTCAATAGATGTCCAAGACTGCGTGAGCAAGGAGTAGAGTCCAAAGCAGTACCAAATACCAAAGCAGTATGGTTACTGGTAGAGTCAAGCAAGTATGCAGGGAAGAGGCCAGGATGGTCACAAGGGGACGGTCCTTAAAGGAGTATCCCAGGGGTAGAGAGTGCCATAAACAAATGGACAGTTTGAAGACTGTCTGCTACTTTATTGAGTGCTTTATATACTACAAGAGAACTGCTAAATAGGGAACAAGTCATAACCTTGTTATCAAGCACAATAGACATATGAGTAAGAAGTCGGGGTACGCTTACTGAGCATGCTCAGTCATGCTCAGTAAGCTGCTGAGTAAGAAGGCTTCTCTTGATGAGTAAGAGCCTTTACTGTCCACATGTTCACTGCTTTAGTACATGTGCAAAGCACCTGATTCCTTTGCTGTTAGTTAGTTTAGGGCTGGTCATTTGAGGACTTGTAGTTTGGTTCAGGGAATAGAGTTGCCTATAAGGCCCCCTTATATAGTTCTATTAGGGTCTTTAGTATTGTGTTAGTGCCTATTGTAGGGCACTTAGAGTCATCTTAAAGGGTCCTTAGGGAGGCCGTAATACTGTCCTTTATTGCTAAAAGGGGTGCCATTAAGTAGGGCTTGCTGTATGTCAATTGTGCCAAGAATCACTTGTGCGACAATGTGTGAGCAATATTGTGGACACCTCTACTCACCCCTTTTGTCCGTGTGAACAGGGTGACACCATAGAGGCTGGGTTTCCTCTCATAAGGAAGGGTCCTTCAAGGGCCCTCTCTGGGAAATGGTTCACGACAGTTCCTGATCACACAGTGTTCCTCTCCCTTCCCCTCTGCTCCAGTTGACCCACACCAAAAGGGGCCTCCTGTGAGCGACAGGTCAACACAGTGCATGTATGCGGCCATCCGCACGCTGAAAAGGGCCATTCTCATGGCTTTCAAATCCCTCACACGGTCCTGGCCAATGACGGTGGGGTCTGCATGAACCCCGGATGGCACACAACTGTGCTTCCTGCTTGTGCAACATTCTTGCGTTCTTGCACATTCTCTCTCCTTTCCAGCCCCAAAATCTTTTCCCTTCCCCTTACCGAAGTTCAGTTGTAAAAATTGTATTCGCAGCCATGTTGCACTGCGAATCATCCCCTCCTGTCCTGTCCTGTTCTCTGCCCTAGCCCTGGTGTCCTACAGTCTCAACTACTGTGATATATTGTAGGGACAATTTGCCAATAATGTTGATATTTGATCAATAAATATACATACCCATATGACGACACTTCGAATTCGAATAATTACCAATAATCGAGGTATTCTCCTATATACCGGTATATACTGATATTTAGAGATATTTAGAGATATTTCACAGATGTAGTTTTCCCTGATGAATGCATAATGTCCCATCACCAGAAACACAAGCCTTGATCATCACCATGATGAAACCGGTGAATAACATACTACATGACATCATTATCATCGGCTATAATACCCCTTCCCAAATTTCCGACATGCGATGCAATGCAAACACTACAACAGTTTCACTTGAGGCCGCTGGCATCAACATTGAGAGCGCATCGTAATGTGAACGTCTAGTCTAAATGGCAAGTCGTGAGCAGTATTATTATAGTACTCCACCGGCTCTTCCACCTAATAGCGAACAGGCTTTCCCTGCTTCTCAGCGGCCGATGTGAACCGCTCGACCTTCATGAGACAGTTTCAATTGGCTTTCATGAGCAAGCCTGGAAATATCAATGCATAATGTCCCATCACCACATCATGATACGACAATGTATAGCCCTCCCTATCCTGATCCGAGCCTTTTCCGAGGTAGTGGGGATGCCACAGTATAAAGCTAGTCCCTGCAGTTACAATCCTCTCCAGCTGTGCTCCAACTTACCATCACTCACGACTAACTGGTACCGGTTACCTGCAGTCTACCCCGACAACTTTCATTTCAAAAACCTATATTCCTACGCATAAGTACCGATGCGCACCTCTTTTATTTTTGCCATGTTTGGCCTCGCTGGTGGCATCGTTCCATCGCTCGCGCGTCCCGCATCGTATGCCGACCTCTTCGAGTTCAGTTTCTCCCCTGAAGTTAACATTACGTTGCAGAAATGGAGGCATGTCCCGTGATAAAAAGAAAGAATGTATAAACCTACAAGACGACGTGAAAGCCCGAACGGAAAAGTTGTTGGAGACAGAAAAAGGACAGTATAAGAAGCTTTCCCATCGTAATTTCAGGGACAGTCTGTATGATGTAAATCGGGACCAGCTTCGGGTAATTAAAATGGGCGGCCCAGTGCGCAATAAAGATGCAGCCACAACGCGAGGGGGTTGAGCAAGCCAGAGATGAGAGGTTTTATACATACAAGGAAGGAGAGGAGACATGATAGGAATCGAGAACATGAAAATGTTTTGTTCTTTATATGTATATACTCAGGCTGTGCTGTGCTAAATGCGGCGCGTGGAACACCTTGACACGTGATCATAGGCGGACTCTGAAAGCCTTGATGGCGCGAGTCCCCGCTCTTCTCGTCCGTACTCCGTACCATCATCACATCACCTCGCTTCACCTCAAATCGCTAACTCCCAACCTCTTTATTAAACATGTCTGGACGTGGCAAGGGTGGAAAAGTGAGTACACATGCAGTCAGCACATGATGGAACCATTTACATGCACCGTTATCCTTCGTTTGTCACACCTTGCTGACTTGATGGCCGTCGTAGGGTTTGGGCAAGGGTGGTGCCAAACGCCACCGTAAGATTCTCCGTGACAACATTCAAGGTATCACTAAACCCGTGAGTCCAGCTACGCCCTTGATGTACTTCATCCGTCACTAGAATGACTTATTCACAGGCAATTCGCCGTCTCGCTCGTCGTGGCGGTGTGAAACGTATCTCGGGTCTCATCTATGAGGAGACACGTGGCGTTCTCAAGATCTTCCTGGAGAATGTCATTCGTGATTCTGTCACGTACACTGAGCATGCTAAGCGGTGAGAAAGAGCTGCTCTTCAAGATTTGCGGCTGACTTGTGTTGCAGCAAAACTGTCACTGCGCTTGACGTTGTCTATGCGCTAAAGCGCTCAGGTCGTACACTGTACGGCTTTGGTGCTTAAGTCAGCTTGTCGTCTCGCCTGTGACTCGTCCAGGGTTCTATTCGTGTATCTCTTTTGTTTCATTGCTGAATACTTGATAATGATGAGAGTGCAATCCCACCACCATGTAATCTCATCTTTGTGCATGGATAAGCGGGACTTTCATGAGGTTAGTGTGAACAGAGAACGAACTATAAGCGGATGACTGAGTGGCATGGTCCCAAATGACTAATGTTGGTCGGGAGTAAGGACCTCTTGGTGGACCTTAGGCTTGTCGATGTTTCCATTCTTTGCGTTATGGCCCATAGGATCACAGGCGACTAGGGCGTCCTCATTCATCACAATGCTATCGGTGGCAAAGTCCTTCGCAAGCCATATCAGGAACTACTCCATTGCCACCAACACGTCCTGGTGCAGACCTTACTGACGGCAAGTCCAGCAGAATGACAAGTGGGGACGCGCGCCAACGCTAAGTGGTGGCCCTCAAGGGGCAGAGCCCACACGCGGTTGTCCCCGTGCATACAATAACGCCATGGAGGGAAAATGCAACCAAGGAGAGCCGTGCCCGTGACGGCCCGACGCGCGCTGGGGTAAGCTAAGAGGATATAGAGTTGGCCAGCGATGTGACGGGCTTCGCGGAGCTGGCGGGTGGCATACCCCGCCGCCCGCCGACGCTCGGCGTCCGTCGTCATGTGGATTGGAGTTTTTGGTTGATTCAAGGTCGGTTGGTCGTTGGTGGTGCCCCCCAACCCCCCCCCCCCCCCCCCCCCCCCCCTTTGGTGGCGAGCGGGAATGCTGCATATGCTTTATCGTCGGGATTGCCGGAGAGCATACGGTCACTATTAAAATGGTTCGATTCTCGCCTGGTTAACGGTGTGTGCAGTGGCGGGGCTACGTCCACACAGGCATGGTAGGTGATACCCATCTATCGCCTCCATCCTCGACGTTCCCCCGCGGGCGGAGTTGGGCGGCGACAGCCAAAGGGTGCGACTGGATGTTGTAGTCTGGTCGAACCGCCGCTGATGCGCTAGCGAATTCGAATCGGGCGGAGGAGGGATAGAGAGGGGACAAGGGAATTTCGAGCAACCCTTATCTGTCAGGAGACAGGATAGATGTGTCGTCGCACCGTTCGCCTGCGTACCCCAGGTCCACTGGCGACCTCGAAAGTCGTGTGATCACGTCAACATCCTCTTCGTTTGTACGGACGGAGAGACCTTGTCCTTGTTCTACCTACAGCAACGGTGTAAGATGAGAGGGTTTTTCGAGGCACGCCGCCCAGCGGAGTCAAGAGAGGGATGAGGGACAGGGGAAAACAGTGGGACACAGGGCATGAAGCTAGTGCGAGTGTAAGGTTGTGATTTACCACTGTATTGTCGTGATGAAGAGCCCGGAAATGGGTTTTGGACTACACATAGAAAGTGAGGTGAATGGAAGGGGTGCTCAGACCAGCCCTCCTCGTCCAATCGATCCTCCCACGGTGAGTCCTAGCATATGTGTGTTCGGAAAGACGACGTGCGATCGTCGTCGACTGAGCATCAGATGACTTCGGGGCCCGTCTTACGAGCTTTCGTGAAATGGTGATTTCCAGACGAAGGAGGGTGTCGTGTCAGCTGAGACGATGAGGTCGGGGGGCGTGTGCGGGACAGAGAGCCTGGCCTCGAGTCAGAAGGGTAACAGAATAGTGCAACGTTCCGCGAGAAGGGGCGCAAGGAATGGTGACGAGAGCTCCAAGCTCCAATCAAGTGTCCGTGAACATTCCGCATCGACGAATCTTGGAGCAAGGTCAGCGCCCCGCAACACCGATCATATAAGTGTTCTTCGCAAAGGAGAGCTTGTCACTCGCGTTGAGGGGTGGGGAAGTATGATTTCACCGAGTCGTGACAATTACCCATATGTGATGGTGCCCCCGGAAGGCTGGGACTCGCCGTGAGGACGCGGTGCGGCAAGAGGAAGGCCCCGCACTACCCGTCACAAGTTCGAGATATAAAATGCCACCGAGGGCGTAAGATCTCGCACGACAGGGGACGGTGACGAGAGGTAGGCCGTAAAGAAGAACGGTTCTCCGGATGATACTTGTGTATGCCAGGGCCCGAATCTTGTTTCTAATCATTTCTTCCAGAGCACAATTCCAAGGATTCCGTTCTTCGTTCTTCCGAAAGACTTGTCCGCGACCGACTCGGACCCTGGACTAGCCCTGGACCCGCCATGTGCTGAAAGGACAAGAAGAAGAAGAAAAAAAAAAAAGGGTGAGTGTGACAACAGGTTCTTCATCACGACCCGAATCGAACTCGGGCCCAGACGGCCTTATCTCCAAGGTATTCCGAGCGCTGATCTGAATCGTCTGAATGAACATGCTTCACTGACTGGCCGCTTCTTTGACCGCAGCCGTTCGGCCGTTTGACTGACAGGAAGGGCATGTGTCCATCCCGGTAAATGAGAATGAGCTGAGTGCACAACGCTCTGCAGACCGATGAGATTGGCACGATCCCGGTCTCTCCCGTCCCCCGTCGCGATCGCACCTCAAGCGTTCGCTTTCCCTCTCGACCGCCAGTACCGGTGAATGGTCCTGTCCTGGCCCGGGTAAACCGTGACGGCGGTCACGACAGAGGAGCCTTCTATATCAGGCCTCGAGGACCATCTTCGCCGCCCTCGGTTTCCCACGTCGTCGGACATGCGCTTCCTTCTCGCGCTCGCCGAAGTTTTTTTTTTTTTTGTCTTCCGGATTGTCGTGCATGGGAAGTGATTTGCTCTCGTCGCCCCCGATTCATCAGCGGTGCCATCATCCATTCCTTTCGCTCTTACAAAGTTCGGATCTAGAACTTCGTCATTAGACTGCGTTAAACGGACAGACAGAACGCTAAATGCTTCCTTTGCTCGGCGCGAGCGAGCGAACGTGTGCGTGTATCCTGTATCGTGATGCCCGTGGGTGTTGGCCGTAGCCGCCCGCGGTGTCACGGCACACCGACGGCGATCATGCGAGTGTCGTAAACATTCCTGCTCTCAAGTTCCGCTCTGCTGTCGTGTGAGCGGGGGCTTCTAGGCCCGAACCCGAACGGTCCCATGTTCATCTTGTTTCCCGCACACGAATTCGGTCGTTCTCCGCACCGTCACGAACCAACACGCGGGCCGTGATCCACCGTCGATGCGCCGAGGGAACCCCAACATTGGCGCTGTCCCGATAATGACTTTGTCCGCCCCTCCTCATTTTAACGATCGACCCAGACCGTGCCGGGCACGGCGACACGGCCCTAATATGGGGGGCAGGCACGCCCGAGGGGGGGGGTTCTGTGAGTCTGACCTCTCCGTCGTCTCCTTATTCAACCTTTCTCTCTTCCTTATGCTTCCGTGCATCTGCATCACATCCCCCGCCCCCCGGTTTCAGCATCACCACATCCCATGATCCACCTTCCTTTCCCAGGTGTTTCAGAATCTTCAGCCCCCCTCTTCCCCGTTCGGCCCCTAGATGAGATAGAGACCGTCGACGGACGGATACTCACGGTAATATCGCCTGAACCGACTTTCTTACATTGATTGGATCGTCATAGTCGTGGGTAAAAATATCCCCCCGTCGCTCACGCGCTCACCCCTCTCGCCTTCGCGCGCGCGCCGGTTCCATTCGTAAATGGCTATGGATCCCCCCCCCCCCCCCCGTCGACCCAATCCAAACCAAAAAAAAAAGTAAGAAATGAAACCCAAACCGCGCGCCAACCGGCGACACGAACTCATGGTTGTTTCGGCCGAATCATGGCAAAACGTTACTATTGCCGTTGGGCCCCGAGGCCGTCCACCCCGAACTGGCACGCCGCACGGATTTCCGATCACGCACAGCCTTGGCCTGTCACTTGTCCTTCCGCCTCGCAAGGTTTTTCGTTTTTCGTAGCATCACCTGCTGCCATCGTGACCAACCCTCCTTCCTGGCCCCTCGCGCCCCGCACAACTAACGCCAGGGGGAGGGGGGGTTATCGCGGCCGCATCTATCACCACGGGCCATGGACGGTTCTCCGTCCTGACCGTCTCGTCTCATCTCGTCTCGCCTCATCTCGTCTCTCCCTCCTCCTTCCTCCCCACCCCCCACACACATCCGAACATGGCGTTTCTCGTTTCGGTTCGGGTCGCTTAGTTCCGTTATGACCGAAAACAAAAGATCCGAAACGGGTCCGTCCTTCTGTACTTGTAACGGTATGATGCGTGTGTGTGTGCGTGTGCGTGTGTGTATGTGTGCGCGCGCGCGCGACAACCGCTTGTCCCCCGCCTCGTTGAATCGCTTCGAGAAAAGACCGTCATCGCCTTCGCACTGCCCCATCATCCGTCCACGTCCGTCCGTCCGTCTATCCACCGACCGCCAACCACCACCACCACCATCATCATCATCGCCACGCCACGCATGCCGATACACGGCCCGTGCTGAATAATCAAAGAGCATCGCCATAATAATTAAAAAAGCGTACGCGCGCGCCCCGCGGATCGCACGGTTTTAGGAGGGGGGTGTGGGGGCTATACTTTGCCCATCTTGCTCTCCTCTTCCTTGTCGCAACAACCCGCGGGGACACCCCCCGGTACTTGGTCTGTCATTGCGGGCGCGAGAAAAAAAAAAAAAGAGAGGCGATGTTGTGTGAGCGTTGAAAGAATGGTCGTGCGGAGCGTGTGACCGACGGACGGACTGTGGGTGACGCCCGGATGACGGGGGGCCAATCTTGCGAAGACCTGGTCGTTGGCCCCGGACCCCGCCCATAATTCGTGGTTGATTGTGAACCGGATCAGCTGCGAGAGGACCCTTCTTTTTTTTTTTTTTTCTTTTTCTTTTGAATGCAGATGGTTGTGATTCGGTTTCGCGTTACGCGCTGAGCCTACATAGGGCTAACGCCGCGTCTCCGTGAGCGCACCCACAAATGGTCACGGCCTTTATCAGGTGGCGCTATTGGCCCAAGGAAGGAACCCCAAGCTGGCCATTGTCACCACGCAATCTTACACAATTCGTCACTCTTGTTTAGTCCTTTGATGGAGATGGCGTGTTGTGCTCGAATTATGTCTATATATATACATGTATGGGCTCCACTCTCTGCTATAGAAGATTCTATGGGATACATACGTCGTGGATGTGTGAATGCATGGAGAGGATATCGTACCGCGTGAAACAAAGATGAGCAAGAAATAGTGATACGGTGATGGAGATCAGATGGTGGGAAGTAGTACACAAAACGAAGATCCATTCGACTCGGCGTGCCGCTACCAAGGGCAAGGGGGGTGGGGGGATGTGTAGCGTGGATGAATGTCAGCAAAGCACGTATATACTTACATATGAGACGGCAACGCAAGAAACAAGCATGAATAGGTGAATATAGTGTTGAAAGGGTTTGAGAAGGCGGGTCTGTCATAGAACCAAGAACGTTGGCCTAGGAACGCTTCGAAGCGACAAAGGGACCCTCCCAAGGAACGGATTGGACGTCCATTGTCATGCCGCGCCAGCTACCGACGAGAACTTTGCCATAATGAAGGTAGCCTCGGAAGACCAACCTGGATCTTCCTCGCTGGTTCGGATCAGCCTGCAAACGGTGATTTAGAAGTCGTCTTAATCCTGAGCGCGATCGCCGGGGAAGAGGACACGACACGTACCGGAAGACGCACAAGTGCTATCAGACCATCCCACGGACGCACGCGGCCAAGGAACGTAAATCGTCCCCAAGCCATTCCGTGGTAAGGGTCCGGCTTGATAACGTGGTCAATATCAGCTGAGGGTCAAGATAGGAGGCGGCGAACCTCTCCGGTGAAGATGATATCCCGAATACCTATGCAGGTCGTTTCGTAGATACTTTCCTCCTCATCATCGCTGTATGATGGTCGCCCAAGGACCAGCCTCAACAAAGTCGTCCTCATAGTCCGCGTGTCGAGGAGAAAGATGATCTTCGACGCCGCGCATAGGCTCTTCCGGCTCGAGACGAGCTTGACAAGTCAGACAAGTGTTTTGATCGTGGGAGTTGGAGCGGCCTTCTATGAATGTTTCGTGCTCTGTTCTCTGCAACTCACCCTGATAGCGATAGGTGAGGACTGCGCGATCCTGAAGACGCAGGTCAAGTTGAGGTAGTGTCGGGTCACCAGGCAGGAAGGAAGACATACTGAGCGCTCGACAAGGTCTACTGGAGGAAACCAAGCATTGCAAATTCCATCGTCAAATGGGTCATGTTCTGGACCGCCAGCAGGTACGGGGTCTTGTGGGCTGATACAATGGTGTTCCTTTAAGCGCATAAAGAGCGGCCAAGTTGACATCGACGGGGAGTTCTCGCCAAAATGTTCAGGATAGTCAGGGTTGGTCACCAGTGCCATATAACCTGGCACATCTGGGATCTAGGGTCGAGGGGTTTTATGACCGGAATGGAAGGAGGCCAGATGAAGACGCACCAGCATTCGGCCCTGCCAAAGGACCATCCATTGACCCAAACGTGTACACAGTACCCTTCAATACAACATCGGCCCAGGGGTCCCAGCATGCGGTAGAGCGCTCCCAGTCGTTATCCCAAGCTGCACTTGGGGAGAGAAGGTCACGTCTCCATACGCCATCCTCCTCAATCAACCTCTGCTCTGGCGTAAGGGACGACTTCCAGTCCCAATCCGAGGCAGGTACAAATTTTGCTCCGGCGTGCGAGTTAACTTCGATGATGTCAGCTTGAGTCTGACCCCAACTGATGCCCTGCGCAAGAGCGGTTGGCCGGTCGACGGGAAGGTCAGGAGGACTGATGAGGGGAATCATCTCGCGACGAGAAAAGTAGATGAGCTTGGCGGCAACCGTGATGGGTGGCGGGCGGAAGCGTATCGTGCGACCAAAATGGTACACCTCCGCTACGGTATCCCCACGAGGGGGGATGATGGGGTATTCACCGTGGGCGGTTTGTAAAGAAACGAGCTCGCTGCGCCACTCCTCAGGAAGTAGTTGAAGATGATGGTCTGGGGCGAAGTGTGAAAGATACTAGAAGGACATGAGATACGGGAGCAGATGGAAAGTGGAGACCAACCTTGAATGCCATGACAACATAAGGGAGGACAAGTTTGATGAGATTGTCCCGGTCATCGGAGGTTTCACTCTCGAGGACATCTGGAGGGATGACAATCAGATCAAGGAAAGGTAAGGAGGACGGAGGGGGTAAAGGCAAGGCGCACTTTTATCAGTCATGCACCACATTACCCACAGTGCCAGAGAATTGAGAGAAGTATCCCTGGGCCAGCCATTGACCGAGTCATGCCATAAACGATGGCGAACGAAGTTGTCGACGAAAGGATAGGTGTTCGCCCACTCGAGTTGGGCTCGATTCTTGCCGTCATTCTCCATCGAGAGAATAAAGGCAGTAAGGAGGACGTCCTCGATGTCAGGGATAAAGATGTCTCCGCGACGTATTCGCTGGAGGGCGGTACAATATGTTTTGAGTTGGGTAGCGAGGAAGGGTGAGTTGAGGGCATGGCGGCCGAACCTGCGGCGGGTTGCATCCACGTCGAACATGCCGCGGAATATTTTTGCGTATAGGTCGTTGTCGTGGGAGGAGAGGGTATGGTAAACATGCCTGCAAGTGCAGAGGAGGGAGATGAGGTGCGCGGGAGGGCCTAGCGGGTGCAAGAGGGCGACCTCGAGACCGATGCGTTGCAAGATCTCGGGGGGAACAGGCGAGGAGAGGAGAAGGATGGAACGACATGGATGGAGGGGAGGGAGGGAAGAGAGGGCGAGGAGGGAGTCGGAGGGGGTGGAGTGGAGGGAGGGGGCATGAAGATGTTTATATGGCGAATCTGGCAAGTGCATTAATTTATGGGTGGAGGCTCTCTGCCTCTGCCCTTCCCTCCGTTCCTCTCCTCTCCTCTCCTCTCCTCGTCCTCGTCACTTCTAGGCGCTCTTCGCGCATGGCACTTGTCTGTCGCCCACCCCAATCCCATTTCCAAGCAGACCGCGAGTAGGCCAGCCAAGAGCAGAGCCCAGGGAGACCGGCCGTGTTCCGGGAGGATGGATCCTTGTCATTTCCGTCGGTCCGTCCCCCTCCCGTCTTGCCGCCTTCCCTTCGAGCTCGTCCACGTCCTCGTCCACGGTCTTCACTCGTACGCCCTGCCCTGCCCACGTCGCCGTTGCCCTCCCCGTCCTCTCCTCCGTCCTTCTTCTTTTCCCCCCTTTCTTCCCTTCCCCCTTGCTCTCTTCCTGTCCCTTACCCCTTCCGTTCTGACCCCGCTTCTCTTCAAATCCCCGTTTCCATAATCATGCACACGCCACACCAGTTGACGTAAACTTGTGTCTCGTCCGCTTTTAGCATCTCAGGTCCCGCCCAAAGGTACAATTCGCATCTCCTTTTCATTATTTCACCATCCCAATACCCCATCCTGATATCCTAACATGGCCCTTCCAACAGTCCCCGTCATCGTCTTACGCCCCCCTCATAGCTCTCCTCAACACGTGCCTCTGACTTTTCATTTCATATTGCCTTCAACTCAACTCTGTCCCCCACTACAGATTCTCCCCCTTCCTTCATCCTTTTCTTCGTCTCAACACCCCCGCGGCGGTAGCTCATGCCTTGAAGCCTCTTCGAAAGTAAACGATACCATCCCGACCGCGCAGGTGCAAGCCATCTTTCATTCGCAACCACATCTTCCTCCGATTCAATTTACCTCACCAAACATCGGCTTAATGCATGTTCTTGTCCCTGTGACCTCTTCTCTTTCACTCCGCGTGGCCCTGTCCTGCCTTAGCCTCGAAAAGTCCGGTCATTCCTGTGCACCCTGTTCCCGCGTGCCTCCATCCTGGTATCCATCATTTTTCCACCGTGTCGTAATCTCCTCGCTTCGGGTGTGCTGTACCTTGCGCAGCTGCGCGCTCCGTCCATCCGTCATCCTCAGATGATTATCACGAAGCATCCACATCAGACAACCTGCCAGTCGCAAACTCTACCTGTTCAGCTTGCCACCGCCCCATCTCCACTCTTCTTCCATCCCCAATGGAGACCTCTCCTGCTCCTTTCGGAAGCCGATCGCATGGGCCGTAGGTGGTGGCTCCCTGTTTGCATTTCATCTTTCTCACCTCGTTGCAAAGCTAAGGGTAAGTTCCACAGCCCGATCCAGTTGCTCTCACTATGTGTAATGGCCATAATCCCCGACTAACATGCACCCCCTGACCCAATCCTCAGTTCGATCTTACGCATGTGTCTTGGCAATCGGTTTTGCCGCCCTTGCCTAGTGAGAGGATCATATTTTCATACTGGACGGCGTATCCACTTTCCTGACCTGGCCTTTGGCAGTACGTACTTGTACTGGAGCCGACTTACCGTTCTTCCCCCTTCCGCCTGACAACCTCTTCTATGTTTCTGGTCTCGCTCTGCACCTCACCTTGTTACAGCGGAACTGCGTCCGTGACATTCGTTCTGCCTTGCCGCTCTCACGATGTTTTCTTTTTTCCATCCACCCACGTTTTCCACTAGTATAGGTAAATCCAGACACTTAGGGCTATGATGGGAACTCCCTCCTAACAACGAAACCTTGTTTTCTGAACCAAGGTCTGTTCAGATCACCTGATGGATCGCGTCATTTGCGCGCATGGTTCCCGGTTGCGGCCTTTGGGCTCTGCGCGGCATTGTTATACTGCAAACGGACTACTTTGACTCGTGCTTTAAGTAGCACGGATAGGTCATGATGAGTACCTTGTAGCTTTATTTGGTCCAGAGTCAGGGAGAACCTCGGTGCCGTGCATGAGAAATCTTGTCATCATAGTTGTCGGATCACCGCGCCTCCCTGTGGGTGGGTACAGGTACTGGTAAGATTCCATGCGATCATCGGTTGGGTGTGACTGTATCGATGTAGAAATGGCGTGACTGTCTGCGCCAAGTCGTGCACAGTGAACTTGGGCATGGAATACTTGAATCGATAGTCCCGATCACCGAGTCCTGCTCATTAAGTTCTCCCATGTCACTCCAGCTTTGCTCTTCATCAGGCCATCAGGCCCCATCTTCTCTCCGGCATGATACGTCTGTGCCTGTTTTCCACCTGTCTCGTTGCCCATCTCATTCAGTTGTCATGCCCAAGACGCCCCACTGACCCACCCACGAAGCAACGTGCGCTCCCCGCATGATCTTACGTACTCACTTTACGCCCTACGGTATCACCACGGTCGCTGCTAGCGCTCGTCGGTGCAACTTTATGTCAGCCCTTTCAGGAATCATGCCTTTGGAGGTGGCCTCCTGAGGCGTTTTAGGGACTGTGAGACTGTACGGTATGCTGGCCAAATGGACGGCACGAGGTGGAATGCGGCACGCTCAGGTCAAACCTCCCGAACTCGGATTTTGGTTGAGACCTCTCTTGATATTCGTAACGTACAGCATGTGCCGGGTTTATAATGGGCGGCGCGTCTGCTCGTCGGTCAATCGATATGCGTGAACTCGGGGGTGAATCCGGCCGCCGATGGGATCGTCCCCCGTCGAGGGAGAGGAAAGGCTCGCTTCTGCGACCGTTTACTTTCCTTCGCTCAAGCGTGCATCTTTGACCCGATCTCATTTTGATCGGTTACAAAACTCCTGACGATCCTTCATGAATTCTTGTTGGCATTTTCATCTCCCCCACTCCTCATCTCGAGCATGTTGTCGTTATCCCCGCCAAAAGTCGACACATATGCCGGGGCCCTATCTTTATCGTCGACAGGGTGAGGTAGTTCAACTGTGACCGGGTCCCTTCTGCCCCGCCCCCTCACCCGATTCCAAATTGTCTGTCAAAATGGATTTGGTCGCGTTATCTAGAAGTGTCAGTCGAAGAAGGGAAACTCGCCAAGGAGTGGTGTGTGACTGTGTGAAATGTCCAGATATGGTGAGTGTATTGCTGAAACGAGTGCCCGACATGAACGCTTGGGACGTGTAGTTGAGTGGCTGTATAAAAGGTTGGATCATCCTACCGCGACTCTCGCACCGACTCCCACCTTTGCATACAATTGACTGCAATCACACATGGGGTCTTCTCAGCCATTCATCCCCGTCCTGAAGGACATTCCTCCGCCATCTCGTAGCCTTTCGTCCTCCATTTGGGCACCTCAGCCCCACCCTACCGAAGTGTCCTGGCAGCAAGCCATCACCTCGTTCTCGCAGAGCGCTGATGAGGAAAAGGTAAGGCCGAAGCTCGACGACAAACGCGGCGGTCCCTTTGCGGCTTCGGACGAGGATGTTTTTGGCCCCATGGACCTCTTCCGCGTCGACCATAGGAAAGATGTTGGAGCTATCGGCGATGGCAGGAAGAAGACGAGTCCTGACGCTGTCAATAATGTGAACCGTTTCCTGTTGTACCTGGCAGTGGGCTTACGACCTTTGACTCTAGCACATTGAACAGCTTCTCCGTGCACTGGATCTCAACTCGCCCGTTTCGTTTTCGTATCCTCCACCTCCTGGCTTGGTTAACAATACCTCTCCTGACTTGTCTCCCATTTCTGCGACATCTTCTCTGCTGACACCCACCGACTCGCCTGCAAGGACTTCATGTCTCAAGATTGACATGCCTTATGATCATCACCCTTCTGTCCCTTCCCTTCAGGGTCTGCAGCTACAAACCGGATCTTATCGTACCCAAGACATGTTCTCCACTCAATCGTCTCGTTTTCCGCACCCTCAGATTACCTATCCTTATCTATCGCAAGACGGAGTTACGATCTATGAGCCGTTCTCCGAAAGGCCGTC
Organism: Russula earlei; assembly: GCA_025769875.1. Taxonomy (NCBI): domain Eukaryota; kingdom Fungi; phylum Basidiomycota; class Agaricomycetes; order Russulales; family Russulaceae; genus Russula; species Russula earlei. Next base: position 66,862 of record JAGFNK010000111.1, on the reverse strand, counting down.
CGTTCTTTCTACGTACCCTCCTGTTCCCAATTCGATTCATGTCGGCGATCGGCGTATCCCCTCGGATTTGCCTTGGTTTTCCGACAGGGCACAACCTCCCACTGACTGGCTTCGTCCGGATGATTGCATCAAGGACCGTTGCTCTGGACTCGTCGCGGAAGAAGCCAACGTTCTTCACAAAGCTGTATCATCTTCGCCTCTGGGCCAGCAAACCATTCCGCAAGGAAATGAGGTATATCACTATGATCTTGGCTCGTCAAACAAATGTGCCTTGCTGAATCGTGACTCCAGCCAATCAACTTTCTCTCGCTTCTGCACCCTTCCTCGTCACCACCATATCACCTCTTTGTGTCGCGTATTATTAAATCCTCGGACCAGCAAGCGTCCATATTCCTTCAACAGAAACTCAAGATTGCAGATTCCAGTGAGCGCGCCAAGATCATTGATGCTATTTGCGCCAAGGGATTTGAAATGATGGCTCACCGGTAATTTCATTTCGGTAAGGCATGCAGCTGAGGGGCACTTACCTCGTTTCGGTAGTTTCGGCAATTGGGCGGTCCAGCGGTGTTTGGAAGCAGCTTCAAGTATCGATGAGAGGCGGAAGATCGTTCAGTGTATGAGGTGAGTTTGAAATTCTGAGGCCGAATGCACGACGATATGAAATCGAGTCCAGAGGTCGCATCGTCGAACTTGCCTGCAATTGTTATGGCTGCCATGTTCTCCAGAAGGCTTTAGACTGCGAGGAAGAGGTTCGCCTACTCATCGTATCCGAACTTTTACTCGGCGATCCCGCGCAAACACTTGTCAATAAGCATGCATCCCACGTCTGGAGCAAGGTACACGGAGGATGAGTACCCTACCCGAAATTTGAATGTGTTGACCAGTTCTCGCAGATAATGGAGCTGACATGGACGCCTCCCGCTCCGCCAATCTTTACATAGTACGTCTCACATCCTTCCGAACGAGGGTCTGCTGATGTGCCTTTCAATCAGCGTCAATAAATCCCTGAAGGGGAAGTGGGCTTCACTTGCCTGTCACGAAACGGGATCGCTAGTGGTACAGGTATGGTCATTTGTGTTTGTTCATACTGAACTTGAGTTTATAATGTCGAGTCCAGCATGCTTTTGAAAATCTAGAAGAATCCGCCAAGGACGGAATTGTCGAAGAATTGCTTAATCAAGGCCCAATTGTCTTTGGCGAGGTGGCCAAAAATCAATGGGGTTCTTACTGCATCCAGCACAGTACGCACGTTGGCTGTTATCCCCGAACGACCGCTTATCAGCCATGAAACCCCATTTAGTTCTTGAGCATGGCTCGGCTAAGCATCGCCAAATGGCGCTGGATCACCTTGTCATTGGGCTTCTCGAATTTGCCACCAACGAGCAGGGTTCAAAGTCCGTCACAAAGGCGCTAAAGGAGGGTGGCAAAGAGACGCTCGACAGAATTGTGAAGCGAATGGCTGAATCCACCAAAGGGTACGGTCGTACCTCTTGATCCAATTGTAGCCACATGTGCCCTCATGCCCCAATTTCGCAGAGGTCGCAGGGCCATGATCGTCGATTTGGCTTTGTCGGTTACTGGGAGCCAGCTAATCGCGTCTGTCCTTCCAAATGTGCGTAGACGACCTTTTCGCATGGATTCCTAACCGGAACATCCTCAGGTCGATAAGGACCAGCGCACGCTTTTGTATGAGTCCATCCGTGGCCATATCGTCACTCTTCGTGGTTGTAAGACGGGTTCAAAAGTCATTTGGTTATTGTGAGTAATACCACCATTTCGGTGGGATCATTTGTTTTGCTTATTCAGCCAAACACTCAGTGACAGAATGGTGAATTCTTCGGCTTGTTGAACATTGCCATGTTTCTGACTGCGATCTCATCTTGTAGCGCGCCTACTACGGCTATTAAAAAAAGGATGATTTCAAAATCTGACCCCCGGAAATTGTAATATTTCTTTTCGTAGTCTCTCGCCTGCTCTTCACCCCCGTGTCACTGCAACATTTCCAGCAAAATCGGCCAACAAGGCAAAATTCGGAATGTATCAAGTCCAAGAATCTCTCTCGTCATTAAATTTCGCATACGCCCATAATCTCTCTCATCATTCCACCATCCAAAACTCATCGCATATCATCTCATGAGCAGCAATTCTGCCACTATCTGCATCATTTCTCGTTTTTATGCCTAGCGCCTTCTTCAACAATGAGATTTCTCTCTGCATCTCGCTGCACCTTTGCGTTCGCTGTTATCTTTACGTTCGTCTGTTTTCCGACGCTGCATGCCCCTTTTTGAACGACGAGAACTTGTCATATGTTATCAAAATTAAATATATGTAAATTGCGGAATATGAAACAACAGCATGAGTTCCCACACGGCGTCTCGCGTCTCAAAGCTCAAGCTCGGGCGGGCCATCTACCCCTCACAACCCCTCCGCAGTTGCAGCGGAGAGTCAGCTGTTGTTCCTGACGACGACAATGAAGGCGTTGGCACTGCTACCTCTACTTTATATATACTCCGCGCTCGCGGCACCAGCGAACGACGTGCAGATTGTCCTCGGTGAAACAGCTGCGCTCGTAGACACCTCACGTGAGATCCTCGTCTCCACGGACGAGAATGACGTTGGTGTCGTCGTACACGACGTCGGGAATGTTTCGTACAAGGACAAAGGGAAAACTCGGTTTGAAATGGGGAGGGAGTTTGTCAAGCAAAATGGGCTTTTGTGTGCGTTTTGTTCACGACTCTAGCGTGCCATGGACTCAACTTGCGCAATCGTGAAGATGAGGTGGTGACTCACTCGTCATTACCCGATCATCGGCTTAGGACGACTCGGCCGCATCTTTGCGACCCATCTGTCAAGCAGTATTCTGGCTACCTTGACATAACTAACGGAAAGCACTTGTTCTTTTGGTACGTCATTGGTTTAACCGACCTAACGATGGACCCCCCTTTCCGTCTCATCTTGGCACAAGGTTTTTCGAGTCGAGAAGTAATCCAAGCAAAGACCCGCTTGTCCTCTGGCTCAACGGTGGTCCTGGTTGTAGCTCCTCTACGGGTCTATTGTTCGAACTCGGTCCGTGCCGTATTACCGACGAGGGGAAGAACATAACACACAACCCGTACTCTTGGAACGAGCGTGCCAACATCATCTTCCTTGACCAACCTATCGGCGTCGGGTTCTCCTACTCCACGGATGGTTCGACTGTAAACACGAGCCCGGTCGCTGGTGTGGACGTTTATGCGTTCCTCGAACTCTTCATCACCCGCTACCACGAGTACGCCCATCTTCCATTTCATCTTGCCGCAGAGAGCTATGGTGGTACGTTTGCGCCCCACATTGCATCCGTCATCCACAAGAAGAACAAGGAACTTTCTCGTGCGACTGCTCCAAAGTTGGCCAGAATCAACCTGGCGTCTGTTATGCTTGCAAACGGCCTCACAGATCCTTACATCCAGATGAAGTCTGTCCCAGAATATGCCTGTGATGGCCCATATCCGATTTATGACGACCCTGACGGTCCCCAATGTACGGCGCTACGGTCGAAAGTCCCCACGTGCCAACGCCTTATCAAGTCGTGCTATGACTTTGGCTCGCGCTTACCCTGCGTATCTGCGGGGCTATACTGCTGGAGTCAACTCTTTGGCCCCCTGCAAGGTGGATCTTTTTCTTTCCCGACTGCCCTTGGAACTTAGTGTCCCTCCGTACTCCAGAGACTGGTCTGAACCTATACGATGTGCGCCGCAAGTGCGACCGTTCGAAAGATGCAGATGGGCCACTTTGCTATAAACAAGTGGGCTGGATCGAAATATGGATGAATAACCCGAAGAACAAGGCTGCGCTTGGCGTAGACCCATCAAGGAAATTTGAGTCCTGCAATACGGAGGTTAACCAAGCGTTCTCGCTCCGGGGTGATGGCATGCATAACAGTGCCGCGCTTCTTCCCGAGCTGATCGATGATGGGGTTCGTCTCCTTGTCTACGCTGGCAATGCCGGTGAGTAGCTTTCTGCGTCACATCAATATCACTGCCACTTCCACCTTCTAGATATGATGTGTAACTATATCGTGCGTTTCTTTCTTCCCGAGAGGCCAATGAAGTTTTGCTGATCATATACGTTCAGGGAAATGAAGAATGGGTCGAGAATCTAGAAACCAGGTTCCACAAGGAGTTCAAGGCAGCTCCATCTATCCAATGGGTGACCGCCCGCCACGGTCGTGTTGCTGGTGAGGTCCGTACAGCTGGAGGTGGATTCGGTTCGGGTAATGTTACTTTCGTGAACGTCTACGAAGCCGGGTTTGTCCTTCACACCTGTGTGTTTACTTTCGTTGACTGTCCTGTCTCATAGACATATGGTACCATATGACCAACCTGAGGCGGCGTTGGTGAGTTCCTCGGTGTTGTCGGAACGAAGCCTGGACCTCACTCACCTTACCAAAAGGATCTGTTCACGAGGTGGATATCTGACGTGTCTCTCACTTTGGACTGAAGTTTCGTCCTGCTTTTCTGGGCTAGCCACCAACACACTTATTGGGGATAATGTCTGATCAGAGTGCATCTGGCGTTATATTAGATCCAGGAATATGCACTCTATTTGTCCACCCCTGCGGCCCGGACTTATTAAGCGCTTAGAGAGCGTCAGAATCCAGGGCTATCCGAATTCCCTGCGTCACGCCCCTTGCCTTCGCATGGGCCGAAGTGGATTTGAAACCTTTCGAGTCCCAGTGGAAGGCTCAAGCCAGAGAACGAAAGCCTTCTTCCTTCTGTCGAGCAATCTCCGCAACAGTGGACCGCCGTGGCTCCGCGAATGTTCTCCACGACGTACCCGCATCGGAGTAGGCCTATATGAAAGATCAGGCATTTGCTAGCGTACTCCAGCCTCCCGTTGTTCGGTGGCCTTGGTCCACTTTCGTCGTTGGCGCTTAGCGTGTCCTCTCAAGGAACCCCTTGGACCCGAGTCCTTGATAAGACGATGAACTATACTCGTTTTGAGCACTCGGTACCTGACGCGAAACGCCCGCTCATAAACTGGATGGCCCAATAGGGACCGTAAACAAGGCGTCAAGGGAGAATGTGGGTAACATGAAAACAATTGAATTTAAAATACTCTGCTGCCGCGGGTAACCTTGGGATTCCAAGCCAAGACATTCCAAGCCAAGACAACAACCCCGACCGATAATAACCGCTACGACGATGACCTGGCGTTCCATCGTTCATTTCTCCGTTCGCTGATAAGTCTCCCGGACCAGACCAGGACGTTGGACGGGCCGGAACCCTGATCAATCTAAATCTACATTCTCTTCGTTCAAAATTACGGACGTCTCTGTAAGTCAGGGAACCGATCGCTTTGTGAAGGGATCAACAGAGCCGCCCTTGTGACAAAGCCCCAGTTGGCATGGCAGGCAATAAGAGACAATCAATTATTTCCTGTCCTCGACGGCGACTAAATTGGCGCATGGGAGGGGTGGGCAATGAAGAAAGAAGTATACGGTACTTGCCATCTAAGCCTACGTGGCTCCTTCCCCGTTCCCTGTTGCATCCTTCACAGAGTTGATCCAAACGGCGAGCGATATGTTGGCGATATGGGGATGTGCCGTTGCGAGCATGCCGGCGACAGTGTTGTTCCGTCAGAACCCGAACAAGGCACCAGGGTTCGAGGGTCCCTCTTAGCGCGATCACCGTCGATATCAATCGTCTCGCGCACGCCCCACCCCCCGGTTCGCAAAACATATTTTTCACGCTTTTTCGCTGGCGGAAAGTCTCTGTCTCTTTCCGTGCGTCATGGGACCGTCTCGTGGACGAAAGGCCCATCTCCATACGGCGACGGCGCGAGGTGCGCAAGACAGATTTAGATCCCCGTCCATTCAGCTATACGTTACAATCCTGGTCCCCAGTGGTAGATGCTGGACGGCGCCATTTCCTCACGCGAATATCTTCATCTTGACCACGAGGCGGCGGGTGGCGAGACCGCCGTGCCTGTAAAGCAATTTCCGCGTGCTGCACGCACGCACGATGACTGCACAGAATATGAAAATGCGCCGGTACGCGTCCTATCGTTACTTTCGACGCATTATCATTCACCCGCCGTTGGATGTTGATGTTCGGGCTCTCACCACGGCCGTGCATCTCCTTGCAAATTCAGTCCAAGTCCACGCGATCGGCGCCGTCTTGCCTCAACGCGTTTACCGTTGAACGTGGGTTGTTTCTCGGGGGGGGGGGGGGGGGGTTTAATCTCTTTTGATTTACGCGACGGAGACGCAATTTCTTGCTGCGGAGAATGCAAGTCGCAACGTGTGCACACGGTGTGTATTTTTGGAACGCTGGTCGTCTGGCGCCACATTCTGATCATGAGGACAAGGGGCACCCCAGACGAACGTGGCTCCCCTGCGCACGACCGCACGGAAGCTGAGAGGCCTGGTAGGTGCCACGCATCCCTGTGGTGTGCCCGTTCATTCCCGTTCCCAAATGTCAAAAACATGTTTCTACTCTATCTACAAGGGAAGGGAGGAGAGATCGAGGTCGGGAGGCGGGCGAGTTTGAGTTTCCGGAGTCCAGAACTGGGCAGTCGGCGGCGAAGCAAAGGGCTCCTCTGAATACAGAAACGGAAAAAAAGAAAAAGAAAAAAAATAGGACTTCGGGCCGTCACAAAGACGCTCGCGGATCAAAACACCATCTTCGTTCGCCCCTCTTCGATGCACTCTTCGATGCAGGAAAGCAAGGTCGCATGCACGAGCTCTCCGCTCCGTCTCCCTGAGCGTATTGGTGCGTGATCCGTTTCTTGAGCTTATCTGTACACACCGCCTCGAGGGCCGCTTCGTCTCGACGCGCGCTCGCCACTCGCCACCCGTGGAAGCGCCCATGTTTTCTCCACAGCTCCACGGTCCATCTAACAGCAACCAGCGTATCGATGCCGCCTCGCCGAGTCATCACGTCACTCACAATCGATTTCCTCTCAGGGGCGTGAGAAACCAAACCAAGGGTCTCCGGTGACCAACCTGACCGCCGAATCGCGATGCGGTCGTGGGCAAAAGGGACATACGAACGAGAGATCGATCAGAAACGAAAACGACCCGTGCTCGCTAATTCTATTTATTCGTAGTTACCACCTCCGAAGGCCCGGTCACGTTCGATTGAACCCAGCACGCGTCGCAACTCCTCGGCAGAAACCGAGAAAAATGTCGCCAGATGCTTGACTCGTTCTGGGCGACGACATATAGAACGAGAGCCTAGGCTTTCTCGTCATACGAAAATAGGGGATGCCACGAGGACGCCAAGTCAAGAGAGACGGGCGTATCGGGGAGGTGTATTATGTGAACCGAAAAGGGGGAGGGGGCCAAAAGGTGGGGCTCCTCGGTCTCGACCATCACTCCGAGGAAGGCAACCAAAGACCGAGGCAAAGCAAGATGCGCACGCGGCTCTCTATGTTATGATGCCGAGTTTATGTGCACGCTGCGCGGAAACCTTGTTGCTTGCCCGCGATTGTCACCCGCCAGCCAGCCGCATGAACACCTCTCGCGAAAGGTGCAGGCCTTGCGCAATCCTCATCTCAGTAGCCCAAGGCAGAGTTTCGCGCAGCGCCCACTATCTCAAGATTGAAGGAGTTTTCCGTGACATCGCACGTCGCAAGGGTCAGGTTCAAACGCTCGCCGAGCCAAAGCCAAGCTCGTACTAACTATTTCTTTCCACACCGTCAACTTCCGGGCTATCTACAACACAGGTCCAGACTATCCCCCAACTAGCCGGCTCGAAGCGACGCAACGCCCCACTTGGCAGTGGCTCTGATGTGACCTAGACATCTGACTATGCTCTGGACACACATGCCTATGACTTGCTGATGTTGCGGAGGCCGGCCTGCGACTACGGAAGTCCTCGTGTACGTATCGTGTCAAGATGACCACTGATGATCAGATGGTTGTTCTACGTGTTTTGGCCCCTGGGCAGCGCAGTTTATTGCCCAGTCATCGAGCGCTCGACCCTGCGTGGCAATCTCAATGCGACGGGGGCGAAGCCTCCTCGACGTCCATGTACCCGTGCACGTGTGGATGCCAGGCGCATGAGTTGGTCCTCGTTGCTGTTCCCCCACATGCTATCCCTTCATTTGTTTGGATGGGACCCATGTCATGTCAGATGAAAAGCCAGGATGTGAGGACTGACCGCAGCCCAGGCATCGTCAGGCGTGGCGCGCAGCATCGTGTTTTATGACTATGGGTCTGCTACAAAGTACCTCGACTAGTCTTACAAGGCCACCGGTTGTCGTGGTCAGTGCATGAACTTTTGGATGAGCTCCTCGTCCGTCCAGATCCTGTCCGCGTCTGCCCCCTCCGTGAGTCGCGCCACACCGTCCAACATGAGAGCGCGCGTCGGCCCCGCTCCTCCACCCCAGCCCGTCCTGGGCGTCCAAACGGCAAGGTGCACGCCAAAGTGGCCCAGCGCGACCCGCCGCACCTCGTCCGCCTTGGGCCCGACGTCCCCCGCAAAGTACGCGCGCACGAAGCTCTTCAACGCCTCGCCCGCCGCTTCCTGCCCGCTCCGGACGCAGACGCCGCAACGTCGCCAGCTCCGCGCAAAACTGGCCGACGTCGAGACCCGCCAAGCCCACCTTGGCCAGTTCCCAGTCAACGACCAAAGCCCGAGGACTCGCCGCCTCCGCCGCCCCTTCTTCTCCTTCTTCCTCCTCCTCCTCCTCCTCCTCTTTCCCCCCTCCACCACCGACCAGAACGTTCCCCGGCCAAAAGTCGCCCATGAGGAACGCGTCGTCGCCCCGCGACTCCCTGATCTGCGTCGCGCGCCGCTCGGCCAGCGCCTCGACCACGCGCAGCGTTTCCTCCCGTACGCCGAGCGGCTCGTCCCCCAGCACCGAAACGAGCCGTCTCCGATCCCTCCCGCCGTCGTCGTCGTCGTCGTCGTCGTCGTGACCACCACCGCCACCACCCCCCGCTGGCCGCCGTCCAGCGCGCGCAACGTCGCGCCGAGCCTCCCGTAGGTAATAAACGCCGAGATCTCCCTCGCGAACGCGTTCCGCGCAGCCCGACCTCCGCGCGTCCGCGCGCGTGCAGCGCGCGGAGGAACGTGCCGAGCGCTGCGCCGAGCGACGCCGCGCGTTGCGGGGCGATGCGGCCCGCGAGGAGCGCGGCCTTTAGCGTGAGGGAGCCCGCGCCGGCGTCGTCCATGACGATGGCGGCCGCGACGTTGTCAAAGTGGTGTATGGCCGGCACGCTTGCGCGGGCGGTGGTGGTGGTGGTGGGAGGCAGCGTCCGGAGTAGATCGAACGCGCGTACGCGGTTCAGCGCGTCCACTTCGTATTCCTGGGTAGCGTATGTTGGCGCTTTGACCCTTTTGCTTTCCCCCCCACCCCCCATCATCTCCCCGCGGAGGGGGGGGGGGGGGAGGAATCACGTTGATTTTTATTTATTTATTAAATCTACGCACCTGTCGTGAAACGGGCAATGGAAAATCCGGTGAGCTGGCTGCATACGGGCGGGCATGCTTGAGAACGAGTGTTGGGCGACCCTCATAAGGCGTGTTGAGGTGCAGTCGAAAGATGAAGTTTGCCAACCCGCCAGAAAGCGACTCGGCTCTTGAACTCGCAAAAGGGGTTGGAGCGAGGTATGCGAGAACGCCTTTGGGTGTAGTGAGATCAAACTGAGTCGCCTGTTGACCTTGAGACATCCTCACATGTCAATCACGGTTTAGGTCTGATCACGATGAGGCTTTATAGTTTCCGAGTCATTCTTGACTCATGACTTGGTCCGGTCAAGAATGTCATTACTCGGTCGGGTCGTCTCCATTGGGCCATTCAAACGGGGTGTCCCCATCAATCTACATCTACAAGTCACTTATATTTTTATGAAAACAGTATATGCAGTGACAAAAGTACAAAATAGTGAAGACAACGACAGCCTCATGACAATGACATGCTTCCCGACGTCGTTATCTGATGTGCTCACAACTTGTCGTAATACGTGTCGAGCGGGGGAATGTCAGGCTAAAAGTATGATTGGGTCAGATTTGAGCTAACAAAGGAGAAAAGGACAACAACTGCTGTACCTTGAGACCCTTGCGAATGCGGATGGCCTTGACCATTTCCTCGAGTTTGCTGCCCTTTTCCAGTGGTGTACCGTTCATGAGCTCCCAGTGGTCGAACACGGACTGAGGGAACGCCTGTCCACCGGTTGCCTGACGGAGGTCACCGTTGAAGCCGAAAGACTCCATGACAGGGAGATACGCCTTCACGGTGAACATCGGCGTACCGACGCGCTGCTCTTCAGAGAATACCTGCCCTCGCCGCTTGTTCAATACCGAGTAGATACCACCAATTGCGTTCTCTGGACACTGAATCTCGACAAGGTACACGGGCTCCTGGATTCCAGGCGTTGCGAGTAAGCATGCAGCATAGGTCACGCGACGACAGGTCGGGATGATCTGTCCTCCACCACGGTGAATGGCGTCGGCATGTAGCTGCAAGCATCACGATCAGCACACGGTCGCACGACGAAACCAGAGAAAACATACCGTAACATCAAGAACGTTTACTCGCACGCCACGCATGTTTTCATCGGCGCAGACACCCTCTTTGGTCGCCCACTGGAACGCGGCCACGCATGAATCCTTGATCTCATTGAGGTACTGTACGCCCTTTGTCACATCAACCAGCAAGTTGGGTCCAGTGGTATCGGGGCCGAAACACCAGATCTTGCGCGCATCAGTGACATCCCATGAAAACTCATCTGCCAGAACACGAGCGCGAAGCTTAAAGTCATCGCGTGCAGTGACCTTGCCGTTCTCAATTGCGAGCGTAAGTTCTTCTTCGAGAGGCAATGCCTTGGCGTATAATCGGTTGTGCTTGTTCTGGGATTTTGAAAGTGCTACTATGGACGACTCTGCTTTGACCGTCTCACGGTAACCGACGACAGGATCAGAGATCTTAAGTGGCACCCCAGCGTGATCCTCTTGAAGATCCTGGTTCATGGAGCACACGCTGAGATTAGAAGCATTGATCGTAGCAGCGAGACTCACCTTCAAACAAATCTCCAAGTGCAGCTCACCAGCTCCAGCGACGATATGCTCGCCAGTTTCCGCGATCCATGCCTGCACGCACGGGTCAGATTTTGACAAGCGCTTGAGACCCTCGACAAGTTTCGGAAGGTCTGCGGCGTTCTTAACCTCAACAGCGACTTGCACGACGGGCGACACGGAGAATTTCATGACCTTCATGTTGTGAGCCGTTTCGGACGTTGTTAGCGTACCAGTCTTGAGTAGGAACTGGTCAATGCCGACGAGACCGACAATGTTACCGGCAGGACAATCCTCAATCGGTTCGATGTAACGGCCCATCATCAAGACAGTGCGTTGTACTGACTTGACAAAGATATCGTCTTTCTTTCCGGGAACGTAGTTCGGCCCTTGGATGCGGATCTTTGGGCCAGAACTTACAGTACCAGAGAAGACGCGACCGAAAGCGTAGAAGCGACCCTTATCGGAGGTCGGTACCATCTTGGAGACGTATAGTACAAGAGGGCCCTTGGGGTCACAGTCACGAATACCGATTGCCGACTCATCGTCCATGGGGCCCTCGTAAAGAGTCTCCACACGATACCGCTGAGCGGTGGCAGGTGACGGAAGATTGATGACGATCATCTCTAGGAGGGAGTCACCGGCAGGAAGGAACTTGCGCATGACGACCTTAAGAAGAGCTTTCCCTTCGAGCTCGCGTTCTTCTTGTGCGAGTTTGATGTCGAGTTTTTCGAGTATTGGGGCGATCTTGTCCTTCTGGAAGTTCATGATGGATTCGAAGATCTTGAAGATCGGGTCGAGAACGAACTGACAAAAAGCACGTTCTAGAGGCTTGCCATCGGCGTCTGTGGGCTTTGTGGACCACTTCTTTGTTGCGGGGTTGAAAAAGTTGTCACCCCATAGCTTGGCCATCATTTTGTCCTTGTCGACGCCGAACTTCTTAGCATAACGGGCAGCAAATTGGCGAAGGGTGAAGCCCCAGCCATGGAGACCTGACCCGAAGGCGACAGTACCCTTGTCAGGGTAGACTTGGACGTCGCCAAGGCGTTCATCATGGTAAGTAGAGACGATGACGTTGACGGACTCGATTGTGCGTAGGAAGGTCTGGTAGAGATCCTCTTTGGACACCTGAAGCTCGAGCAGGGCACGATCAACCTTGTTGATGATGACGACGGGCTTGATACGCTCGCCAAGAGCTTGGCGGAGGACGGTCTCAGTTTGTACACATACCCCCTCAACGCAGTCTACAACCACGAGGGCGCCATCTGTTACACGAAGGGCAGCGGTGACTTCTGACGAGAAGTCGACATGCCCGGGAGAATCGATAAGATTGATCAAGAACTCGTTGCCTGACCGAGTCAATAAGCGAACGGCGGCGAGATTTGAACACGAGCTGAGGAAGATAAGGAGCGGGGAGTCGCACCGTCTGTTTTTTGCTTTATTGAGTTGAGTTCGTCCTTGTCGATTTCAAAGTACATAGATATGGCCGTGGATTTGATAGTGATACCTCGCTCCTTTTCGTCCGGTCTTGTATCCGTATATCGCGTTTCACCGGCCTTGGCACTGGCAATGATTCCGGCTTTTGAGACTAGCGAATCCGTGAGGGTGGACTTTCCGTGGTCGACTGCAACTGGAATGTTAGTATGAGTGTGAGGGCGAGGGGTAAGAGGGCGCACCGTGAGCGATGACACTCATGTTACGGATGTTTGTGGGTTTGTCCATGAGGGCCCGAATTTGATCTGGAGAAGTAAAAGGGCGTAAGATGGAGGATGAGTGGGCGCGCATGGATACGAACCGACGGTAAAGTTGCTAGATTAACAAATGATAGATAGGGGTAAGCAGAGGGACAAGCGAATAGAGTCTGCCCAGGAGACGTACACCATGATAGAAAGGATTCAGGGGGAAGGGGGAACGGTTGTTTTGAGAGAGCGAGGAACCTCCGCCTGGGTGGACAACAGGGATGATGATGGGAGCGACGAGCGAGTCAACGAAAGCTTTTTTGTTGGCTTATCGATCCCCTCGCTTTAGGGCAGGTCAAGGGTGATCCACGTGACCGTATGGGTAACTAACTTATTGAATCATTCAAAACTACCACCACCACCATGCAATTCACTCCACTCTCCATCGACAAACATACCCGTAGACCATACCTCAGACTCTCCGCACCCCATCAGCGTATAATCATAGCAGCTCCTTCCCTGCAAGACGCACCTCAGATATGCGAATTACTGAATGACCCCCGCGTCTATCGCTGGCTTTTAAGCCCTCCATTCCCATACTTGCTCGAACACGCTGTATCATGGCTCACAGAGGTCAAGGCTGAAGCGGATGCAGTATGGGGCGAACTGGAACAGGCCAACGCGGAGAGCCCCGACGGCCCTCTGAAGGTAGTAGGCGGGTGCCCGGTCAGGTCTATCCTCGAAGAGAACGAGGATGGGACATATACGTACCTGGGAGATTGCGGCATTTTCCGTAACAGATACGAGGATGTCATGGATATGGAAGAGCGCGCGCGACGCGTGCAAGAGAACAACGCAAAGCCGGTGGGGGACCCAGACATCGTCTGGTCCATAGGAGGTATGTGTGACTCACTCCAGCTGGACCAAGATTGACTCCGGGTCGGTTCAGACTATCTCAAGCCGTCCCATCATGGGAAGGGGATCATGACCGCAGTCGTCGGTAGATTGATGAGAGAGTGGGGGATACCACGGATGAACTTTCACTGTGTACGAGCTGCGACGATGAACGGGAACACAGGCAGCGTGCGGGTGTTTGAGAAAAACGGGTTCGTGTTGCGGAGAGAATGCGTGGATGTGGTAACCAAGGGCGAGCCGTCCTCACACCGTTTTCTCGACTGGATCCTTCTTTCCCACGGCAGATCACCTCACCGCCTCGCTTGAAAACGCTGTACTTTTATTAACCTTTAACGACCGTGTCGTCGCACATCTCACTCCCTCTCCCCAACACAATCTCGATTGTCTTCTCCACTGTCTTTTAATATCGCGAGGTTTCTACCTTACGCTCCCTGATGAAACCCGCCACCCCAGGTTTCCTTGTAACCCTAGTGGCCACAATCCTCCTCGCCGTCGTCTCCTTTTCTGTCCCATACTTCAAATCCGTGTTTTTCCTCAAGGCATCCCTTGCAGTAGAAGGAGTCAGTGGTTCTATAACCTTTGGTGTCCTCGGGTATTGCCTTGAACTAAGCAATGGTACCACATGTTCCAAGCCCTCCATTGGTTACGAACTCGGTATGATCACTCTACTCCTATCACTTTGTCATCCGCCTGACGACTCATCCATAGACATCAACCAGCTTGTGGGTGACCGTACTAGAATACAGATCCCTCAAGTGATCGTCAAGTGGATCACTTATGCCCTCGTCCTACATATCGTTGCCCTCGCCTTCGCTACCGTCTCTACCGTTTTCGGCCTCCTTGCTCACGTTCGAGAATACTCCATGACTTGTTTATCTACTTGCGTCTCTGGCGTTGGTGCCGCCGTCACATTGCTCGCTTTCGTTTTCGACCTTGCCCTTTTCTTCCTTGCAAAATCTCGCCTCAACGCCGTCCAGGGCGGTAGCGCAACCATGGGAAACGCCATCTGGCTCACCCTCACAGCCTGGATTCTCCTCTTCTTTTCAGGGTGCTTCTACGGTCTCGGACGTTGTTGCGTCCGCCGTCGCCCCCGCAATATGGCACCCTCGGACGGTGGTAGATGGGTCCCGGCGCCGTCGATCGGGCCGACATACGAAGAGCAAATGAGGCTCGACGCGGTCAAGGCTGAGGCCGACCGTAACGCTCGGAAAAAGCAATCAGAGCTCGGGTTGCCTTCCTTCCCAGAGTACGACCCGACACAGCCACTCACCGCAGATGTCGAACACGATCCGCAGCCACAGGCTCCATATCGCGACTCCCGGTATGCTGCCGCCCCGGTCGGCACGCGCGCAGTTGATGAATATTACGCTGCGGGAAACAATGCGTACCCACCGAGGAGACAGCCAACCACGTCCTCGGCGCGTACTCATCAGACGGGCTATCCCCATTCGCAGCAGACATCGGGCTACGCGTCGTCAAACTATGCCGCTTCCGCGGTTCTACCGACCGGTCCGAGTGGATTCTTGAATGCCGACAATATCGGACACGAACAATATCCCAGCCAAGCAGGTGTCAGATACGGACAGGGCCAATACCCCAACGATACGATCTACAGGAGCAGCTCCAACGACTATGGTCAATCCTTGTACCAAGCATGTATGTCTCTTCTCCCCGGATTCCCTCACATAGCGAAACTCACCGATCATCGCTCAGACAACGCCACACCTCCGCGTACTGGTCCCGACAACTCTGGATCAGATCCCTTCCAGGCGTACGCCAACCCCCAAACCGTTAACCCGAGCGCGTACAACTCCACCGCGCGCTTCTCACCACCCGTATCATCCTCAACACACCCAATGCCGTACACCTCTCCGGTGACCGAACCAACCGCGTCGTACTTCGCCCCGCATGTCCAACCGACGTCGCCGCCGTCTCGCTCGTACACACTCGGTGGGGGTGGCTACGGAGACAACGCGGTGCCCGCTTTGCATGACCGCCGGATGAGCGTCGCGTCGTCAGCCCCCCTGCCATACCCTGGTGAAGCCCTCACGCCGAGCTCTGGCAGTGCGTACACGGCCGTGGGCGTGGAAAGCCCCACATCCCGCCAAACAGCGTCCGAGAGGATGTTGAGCCCCGTCGAGTACGACGATAGCCCACCGAGATACGACGATGGGACTGGAATGGAGACGAGCCACCCGACGGCTGTGGCGTCACGCAAGCAATAGAGGTGGAGCCGTCGACCGTCTTCTTGGTTTTGTTTTATTCGAATATCAATATCTTACGGACGAGTTGTATTTACTCCGCATCCTTCCAACGTTATCTATGAGCCGCTTCGCATTGACACACTCCAACGTGACGGTCGGGATGAGTAGTCATCCCTTCTTTCTTTTCTCGGACTGCTGTATTGATAGCAATGAATCATCTCGCATATCGGTCCTACCTACAAACTCATTCCCCTTCCCCTGCCTGCCCTTTAAGCACGATGTGGCTCTCAGAGTTCGTCCCTCAGAGTCCGTTCACGTCGGGGCTTGGGGGGCTCAGCTGATACGAAGAGCGAAAGAAAGTCGTATACGATGTCGGCCGCGGCGATGCTCGTGATGTCGGCGTGGTCGTATGCAGGCGCGACTTCGACGACGTCTGCGCCGCTGAACGGGGGAAGAACGCACGTTGACGTTGATGAGACAGGGAAAACGCCACGATGCAGAAATTTGTGAAACCTACACAAAATTGAGGCCGGCAAGGCCGCGGATGATGCGTTTGACTTCGCGCGTCGTCCAGCCGCCAGGTTCGGGAGTCCCAGCTTATGAGAAAGAAAAAAGAAAAAAAAAAAGGAGGATCTCAGGAACCGTGGCGAGTCCCCAGAATTGCTCTTTCACTTACTGGCCGGTGCTAAACCGGGGTCTGGAAGGGATGGTTGACTTTGTGGGTTCGTGGCTAGAGGTGGCGAGACATACCGATGACATCGATATCCAGGCTGGCAAGGGGGAACGGCGAGGAAGCAGCCGTCAGGCGGGGCGAAGATGGTGACGTGAGTGCCACACTTACCTGAGATATACCGGGTTGGCGCCAACGCGCTCACGAATGCGCCGGATCACCTCGCTAATGCCGACGTCGTCGATGTCGTCCGTCGAGATGACCTTGAAGCCGACATAGGATTCGTCTTTGATCAGATCGGCCTCGCTCTGAGCGCGACCGCAAATTCGGTTTACGCATAATTCGTTGAGAACGCGCGCGGCGCGGGAAAAGCCAGCTAAGTTTTGCGACGCACGGTCATCTTGCACCGGATTCCAGCGTGAACGCTCGCGTTTGACAGCAGCCCCTCTTCGCGCGCGATGTGGAAGAAGCTGCCGTGCGTGATGGGCTCGTCTCGGGACCACGGGCCCCACGTATCGAGGTGGGCGTCGAAGTGGATGACCGAGATCGGCCCGTAGACTTTGTTCAGCGAACGGAGGATGGGCAGGACGATGGTGTGGTCGCCGCCGAGGCTGGCGACGGCGGGCGAGGCGGGACCGGGACAAGCCAGTAAGAGACGGGGGAAGCGAAACGGAGACGGACGGGATCGCACGAGACGATTTTGGGGTGTTCCCTGTCGTCCTTTGCGAACGGACGGGTGGAGCCGACAGTGCGTTCACGGTCGGGATCCGGCACATCGCGCCAGAGGAGCGTGGAGTACGCGACTTCCATCTGGTCGAGCGCGAGTGTATTGTTGAAGGGGCTGACTGGGACCTTTGGGAGTGGAATGGGCAAAGCCCCCCCCCCCAAAACAAAAAAAAAAAAAGGTGGATCGTGAGTTTTGTTTGAGGAAACGGAGAGGGCACAACGCGCGGACACTCACATCGCCGCAATCGACCATCTTGAGGCCCTGCCGATAGGGATCAAGGCCCCAGGAGAGCGACCACGCGCGCCAGCCGATGCGACGGCTCCCGATGCGAATGCCCGTGGGCCCTAAAGCGCGCGCCCGGTCGGTACGTCACCGTGGTGTCGAAGGGCATCCCGAGCAGGGCGACGTCGAACGCGGGAAGGTCGTCCTCTTCGAGGCAGCGGGAGTACGGAAGGTGCGAGAAGGCGAGGGGCCCCGTGAACACGAGATCGTCCTGCCTGCCATACCTCTCGCGCCAGGTCCCGGACGGATCGCGGCGCTGCGATGAGGGTGCGGGTTCGTCCGAGGCGTCGCCCGTCAGAGTCGGATCGGTGAACTGGGTTTGCTGTTGATCGGCGGCGGAGAGCAGAGAGCGCAGAGAAAGGAGCCAGACGGTGGCGAGGACGGCCTTCATGCTGGACGATCGCATAAGCAAGCAAGCAGGCCACTCGCGATCGGATGTCGGCTGACCAGGCTCAGAAATGACAACGACCTCCGAGTACAACCCAAGGTTGCACGTAGGGCTGTTGGAAGAGCTTGTCACCAACGTCTCGAGCACCGACTTTCCCGGCCACTATCCAGATGAGGACCATTCGTGGGATCTTTCAAAGTTCAAAAAAGTATGTGAGAACTTTCCGTGGAGTCAACCATCTCACTCAGACCCAGGGAACGTACAGAAACTGCAGGTCAAGGTACAAAAGCTGTCGGCACGGTCTATAGAGTTTGATCTCGTCGGCGTTGATGCTTCTATTGCCAACGCCCTACGGCGAATACTCATCGCAGAAGTAAGACTCACGCACTCTCTATACGTGTCGCTGAGATCAAGCGCAGGTCCCCACAATTGCAATAGAATATGTATATGTATGGAACAATACCTCTGTCATGGTAGACGAGGTGTTCTCGCACCGACTCGGATTGATCCCGTTGAACGTAGACCCCGCCTTGCTCGAGATGAAGGCAAGCCCGAGCGACCAGGCAACGGACCGGAATACGATCGTCTTCAAACTTGAGATCGAGTGCACGCGAAACACCGCTGCACCTCGAGACAGCAAGGATCCTGCTGTCCTTTACAACAACTCGGAAGTGCTGGCAGGACATCTGCAGTGGATTCCGCAGGGCGAGCAGGCGGACGTTTTTATCGCACACCCGCCGGCGCCCACGGTCCCAGGAACGGTCCTCGTGAAACTGCGTCCTGGTCAAGCGATAGAAATGGAGATGCACGCGGTCAAGGGCCTGGGGAAAGATCATGCCAAGTTCAGTCCGGTCGGTGCGTGTCGCATCCCCGTCCTCCTTTCCTTTCCTCAAGTCAGAGTCTGAGTGCAGCGACGGCGAGTTATCGGTTGCTACCCCACATCATTCTAGACGAAGCAAATCCCGTCCCGCCGCATCTCGCCACTCGCTTCAGGGATTGTTTCTCACCTGGGGTCATCAACGTGGATCCCACCACAAAAAAAGTCTCTGTCGACGAGCGCGGCGTCCGTGGCGAGACAGTGAGTCGGGAGGTGCTGCGCCACCCCGACCTTGCCGGTTTCGTCAAGCTCGCACGTGTACGGGATCATTTCATATGTGCGCTCCCTTTTCATTCCATGCAGCTGGGCGAATAGCCTGACACGCCAGCCTGGTTCCGCAGTCAACGTCGAGTCAGAAGGGCCATATGAGCCGCAACGGCTTCCGCTCGAAGCGATTCGGGTGATGAGGGAAAAGATTTCCGCATTGAAAGCTGCCGCCGAGGCGCTCCGTGCCCAGGGAGAACCAGACGGAGATGTACAGATGGCAGAGACGTAAAACAGAGTTGTCTCGATTCCCAGCTGCGCGTTGGTACTTTCTCCGCCGGCGGGGCCGCAAAACAAAATCTTGGGGTGGATATTGTCACGGCACTCCCGGCCTCTCATGATGTTTCCCTACAGTATTGGTGAAAGGGCTGCTCTTTATCGGCCATAGATGGTTTCATACGCTCTTCGAGGGAATCAACACTCCGTCTGCTGTGGCTCAGCCCTGCGAGTCATCGATTTGAGAAATCTATCTATTTGAGCGATTCAGTTGCTGCGCTATGGGTGCATCGGTTTTCTCGCTGATTCCTTCGACGAGCCTTTGATGTGATACAATCATATTTCCTTGTCGTCGGAGGTGGTCATCAAGGGTGAGTCAACGATGCCACGGTCTGAATCGTTGGGACTCACTCCCGCCACAGGAAAGGAAGACGGAGTGACTGGATATCCATACTGAGCTTGACGGCTAACAGGTATACTCCGGGGCAACTCTCTGATTCATCTGCCACCCGTGGACGGAGCAATCTTATTGCTGTTGTATTCCCGCGTGCATCATCGTTGAGGCTTCCTGATTCCCATCCGATGCCTAAGGTGCTCGCCTCCGCGTTTTGCCATTATGGAGCCCGCCATCGCTCCACGCTGAGTTCCCGAGAAGTTCCTTGTGACCCATGCCTTCAAACAATAGGCCGGCCTCTGCTATAAAGCAGGCCTTTCGTGGTCAAAGTCGCGGTACAGGCAACATCGCACCCCGCTTCTCTCTTGTCGTAGAATCATGCTCGCCCTCACGCAACTGATTTCGCTCGCCATGTTCTCCACGCTCGTGACCTTCGCATCTGCGCAGGCTCGCGCTGGCTGTTCGCGCAACGGCACCGTCCAGGTCAACGACACCTGCGACATCCTCGCCGCGCGTGACGGCGTGTCCACGTAAGGCAGTCCGTTGCGAACCGTCGATTACGTCTGACCGGGGGCCCCGCCGTGGGACCGACGACAGCTTCCAGCTCGCAAACGCCAACAAGGTCCGCCGTCGACTCGCAATGCGACAACATCTTCCCCGGAGAGGTGCGGTCTCGCCCTTCTCCGCGTTGTCCAAACGGCTTGCGTTTCTGAAGTGGACGCTTTGTGCATGCACGTCGTGCAGAACCTTTGCCTGGGCCTGATCGGCCAGGATTGTACCAACGTGACGAAGGTACAGCCCGGCGATTCGTGCGTTGGGATCGCGCGTGCCGCCGGTATCCCTGTGCCGACGCTGTTGGCGAACAACCCGAACATCGACTCGCAGTGTTTCAACATCTATTCTGGCGAAGTGAGACGTCGCTCCCACGATGGCTGATTTGCTCTGATTCTTCGACAGGTTTTGTGCACGGCCAGTCAGATTATCAACTACAGTTAGAAGGGCAGTTGCACATTAGGGACGATCAGAGACGACGTCACGTAACTTACTCTTCTTGCTCGACCAAAGTGTCACTTCCATAACATAACATAACTAGTAAATAAAGGTACACGTGCATTATCCACGAATTCAACCAGGCTCGACCCTGTCGGAAGCTACGTCTGCTTGGAGCTACGAGCCGCAGAGGCGCGCAAAGGCAAGACTTCCCACTGTCGGCGAACCCACGCTTTGTCACTGAGCTCGGGATGCTCCTCTGGCGTCAGTCCGATAACACAAACAGCACGATCGCGGGCGGGGTCGTCGTCGATCTCAGCGTCCTCGCCGCGATCTTGTTCCTCCACCTCGTCCTCGCGCAGGTTGAACGAGTCGTCAGTACCTGCGGCGATGGGATCGTGCGCCGGGAGCGGGAGGGGCGAATTGCTCAGAAAGGAGAGTGGAGCGAGGAACGCGGAGGCCAGCACGTCCGTCGCACCGTCGAAGAGGGTTCGCGGGCGGCGACGGGGGAGGGCGGTGAGATAGAAGGTTTGGGCTTGCCAGGCGGTCCCGCCTGCGAACGCGGGGTCGTTCTCGAACTCGACGGTGAGACGGCCGGTGGCGCCGTCGTAGCGGAACCGCGGGAGCGCGTGTGAATATGCGTTCGGGTAGGGCCTCGTCAGGGGGCGGCGGTGTCTGAGGACAAGCCGTCCGTCTGTTTGCGGCGCCGAGAGATAGATGCGATGCGATGAGGAGGTGCTCGGGTTCGGAGATATGAAACTCGAACGACTGACCTTCGACGTCGAGCGCGTGTCCCGATGCACGCGCGCAGAGCGCACCGTTGTTGTCGATGAAGAAGACCTTCAGAATCGTGCACGTGAAGGGTCGGGATGGGGGCAGCATTACATTCTGCCTACCTGATTGGCGGCTTCGGGCCTGCGGAAGCCTATGCGCTCGCGCTCGTCAGTGCTAGTGTGGAAGGCATCATGAGGGAGGGACTTGCTTTCCACGAGGCAGTTGTCCTTCTCAGGCCACAATATTATCGGCGAGCTGTCTTGGACAGAATCCGAGGCGACGTCTAACATTCGTCCGGAAGAGACCGAACGTACGACGAAACAACCAAGGGGAAATCCATGGTCGTTGAACGTGGCCTTTTCTTTGATCTGCATGCTGTTGGGTGTCGGACGAGGAGAGGAGAGGAGGACTAGGATTGATGGTCATCGCCTCTTCACCTTGGCTGAGATCCAAATGGCTCACGCATTGGTTAATAGATAGCCGGCAGTCCCCGGCTGGCGAAATCCTTGCCATGACATCACTCTCTGACTGTATCATTCACGACTTCGACATGAAGATAGTTCTATGTGGGGCGGGGTTCCTCGGTGCGCCCTCTTATTTATCAAAACCCCTTCTTTCCAAATCTTTACAACCTAGGTTCGAACATCGCCACGGCAATCAGTAGAGCGAACAATTCCACTCGGGTCTTGCGCCGCATCCAAATCTCATCCAGATGCCCACATAAGGTCGATGCCAAATTGAAAGAAACGCTCCCACAAGACCACCTCTTGCCTCCCATACCGGTCGACGTAACCAAGCAAGAGACTCTTACCGAGGCGTTTGACAACGCGGATGCTGTCGTCTCTTTGGTGGGTATCTTGCAGGGCTCCTTGGCACAATTCGAAGCCGTCCAATGGAAAGGGGCGGAAAATGTTGCACGGGCTGCGGCAACCGTCGGCGCGAAGCTTGTGCATATCAGTGCTATTGGGGCAGACCCGCACAGCAAGATACCGTACGCGAGGACAAAGGCATTGGGCGAAGAGGCAGTCCTTTCCCATTGCCCTAGTGCTACCATCATCCGGCCAAGTTTGGTGTTCGGCCCTGGTGATGGTCTGTTTAATGTGAGGACGACGGGCGTCTCTTGAACCCGCTTTGACCCCGTAGCAGAGGTTCGCACAGCTTTCGCGATACTTGCCTGTGCTTCCTGTCTTTGGCAAAGGTGCTACTCGGTTCCAGCCTGTATATGTCGGCGATATCGGCCGACTCGTAGAGATACTCACGAGAGATGATTTGAACCCGAGCACGGATGTCAGAGGTAAAGTCATCGAAGCCACAGGACCGGATGGCAAGTTTTCTTATTACCCGGTTCTGAATGGTTGATCGTGACCCAAATTCAGTCTTGACCCTCCGGCAAATAATGCAGCTCGTGGTGAAGCATACCGGTCGTTTTCGGCCAATTGTTGCTGTGCCCTGGATAATCGGGGAACTTCAAGGGGAGATTATGCAACGACTCCCCACAAATATCTTCACCATTACGCGTGACCAGGTCCGTTTGACTTTCAGCAGGCAGGATAACTGATAAGCTGATGGGAGTAGATCGAACAACTCAAGATTGACAACGTTGCGACGTCCCCAATCCCGCCCTCTCACGTCAATTTTAAAGAAATTCTGGAAGCGCGCTCATTCAGATTGACTTCCGTTCACGACGTGCTTCCGCACTATCTCAAATAAAGGGTAATTCAAAAGTTCCACGTAGTTGTGCACTCACTTTGGCGGAGACTGACTTTCGGAGGCTTACATGGTCCCGCCCTGTCTATACGAAAATGTGACAGAACACCAATGCTTTTACCTTCTCTCTTTGTTCCCTTGGCTTTGTACTTTCCAAGCTCTCCTGGGTGCACAGGACACGTATATGCTGACATCCGCCTCCTTGATTCGTACATAGTCCCTTCACTGGCTCTCCGGTCTGGTCTAATAATGACAATTCACTGCAGTGCAACCTATACCTCCCGCAAGGAGGGTTTGGTCCTTAGCACTGGCGATGACCTACCCCACTCCCCGAGTCATTCTTTTTCTTCTTGGGCGCTGTGCTCGCCGACCTCCTCAAATCCGAATCCTACTCGCATATCAGGATCAATGCGTTCGTGCGGAACCCCTATCGTCAAAGCTGTTCACGACTTATCTGGAGGATACAACGACTGGAGATGGTAGTAGAACACCAACCTGTACATAAGTCAAGATTGAACAAAACGTTAAGATGGCTGCAGGAGAAACACATGTCCGACGGTCAGACTAATGGGAGAGACTGGAAGGAAAGTGACGCACAAGGCTGACTGGGAAGCGGGACCTACTAGTAAGTTGTTGGATAGTCAGATGGGGAGGCGTTTGATGTCTCTTTATATGTTTGCAGCATACGTCCAAACTCCTTTCGCTCCAAGGACCGTCGAATAGAGCGAGACGTTATCAATAGGATGGACTCCACTCGACAAACCAATTGCGCCGTCGCTCCTTTAGGTCACATCATCCCATCAATGACGAGCATAACACATATCACGCCTTTCCGTAGGATGTAGCAGTGTCTCCCGATTTCAGTCCAATGCGGTCGCAAATACCTCTGATCCTTTGAACTATACTAGTCGTCGATGGGGTACGTAGGTACGTCAGATTGCACTGACCGTGAATACTGCAAGCCCAAAACTGGGCTAACCATGCTAATAGTTTGCTTGCATATTCGCAATAGCAGGCTCTATCATGATCGTTACGGGAGACAACTTAGCAATTCAACCCCACATAGCGTCACGTGTTGAAGCGACTTTGGCACTGTAGGTGCCGTCACGCGTCCTTGGTCGTTCATGGTCGCCCCCCATACATAGGTTACTATATCCTACACTGAAGAGAAACCTCTGGTACCACCTCGTCGTTGTTCCTCTGGGCTCGAGTCGTGAGAAAGACCTCATGCTGGCCTATGCCATCTCAAGTTCAGGCTTATTGGGTATCAGCACTCTCGTTGTGTTTGGGTCAGGGAAGTGCATACACAGCAAAATGCCATACTCGACGACTCGACGACAAAGGCATTGGTTATGTAGTCTCCTCTCACCCCCACAACATGAACATAACCATTGTTGACCAGATTGGAGTTTGGCCCTGGTGATGGCCTGTTCAATTTGGAGCAGAGGCCAAACGATTCTCCTTGCGTTTTCTTTAGCAGCCCTGCTTATCTAGCCTTATCGGCCGACCCGTTAAGATTCTTACGAGAGGTAGTACAAGAAAACGTGAACTTTAGTACCAGCAAGCGCCATCGAAACTGCGGGAACAGACGGTCTTTCTACTAAGGAGTTGAATATGAGCCTCATTCGGTTCCGACCCTCCGAAAGTCCGGCAGACAATAGAAGCAGGCCGGTCATTTTCGGCCGATTGTCCCTGCCAGTGGACTGAGGGCGAAGCCCACCTTGCTCCGTTCCGTCAAACGTCTTTGCGTTTGTGAGTGATTTTGTATTAGTCATGTCCGTTCGACATCCGAAAGGCAGAACAGATGACTTTGACTTCTCCACCGATCCCGCACCATTACCACATTTCCAATCTAGTGACACCGAGGTCTGTACCGTGTGTATCCACGTGAATGCCGCGTTATATTTCGTTGAGTGTTGCCCCCCGGACTTCCTCGGAGGACATTGAACTTCACGTGGCTAGGGTGCATGTATTCAGTGTGCCCAGCATTTTTAAAAAAACGAAAGTGGCGAAACTGCTGTACATAGTCCTCATACCTTCCCACCCATGTCTTTCCAGTTGGAAGAAGCTGGAAACTGCGAACAGTCAGCGGGGCCTCAACTTCAGATCACCGAGACGGCCGTCGGGATCAGCGAGTATAATGTCGCTGCTGATAAGCAGTACAGTGTCTTTACACATAGAGAGAAGTGGTTGATTGTCAGCATTGCATCCTTCGCCGCACTCTTCAGGTGGGTACACCGTATATCCATATGTTCTGTCTGACTGACTCTCGCGGTCTCGCCCATGGGACTTATATCAGCCCCCTCACTGCAAACATATACTTCCCTGCAATCCCTGTCATCTCAAGAGAATTCCATAAAAGTGTGGAACTCATCAATCTTACCGTCACCATGTACATGATATTGCAAGGCATCTGTGCGTCTCGATTTCGCATGATCGAGCTTGGGTATGACGAGTCGCTTTCGGCTATATGAAATAGCTCCCATGGTCTGGGGAACGCTATCCGACCGTTTGGGACGTAGGCCCATTATGTTTGCCTGTCTGACGACGCTTTCTCTGTCCTGCGTGGGACTCGCACTTGTCCCGACGTCTGCCTACTGGTTATTGATGCTTTTGCGATGCTTGCAAGCAGCAGGGTCAGCAAGTACCGTTGCCATTGGCATGTAATCTGTCAAGACTACTCCATAGGCGTTCTAATGATTATCAGGTGCGGGAATCATTGCTGACATCTGTGCTCCTGCCGAAAGAGGTGGCTTCTTTGGGATATTCGGCCTTGGGCCTCTAGTATGTGCATGTAGCCCTCGCTTCGTGTAAGTTTCGCATACACTGAATGTTAGGTTGGTCCTGCTTTTGGTCCCGTGATTGGAGGAGCGCTGGATCAGGGATTAGGCTGGAGGTACTGTACTTCCATGACCGCGAAGAGCCATTAACATTCTACTTAGGGCCATTTTTTGGTTCTTGTGCATATGCTCTGCCATATGCGGCCTCGGGCTTTTCTTGTTCGTTACGTTTGATTCATTTCTGAATCGCGGTCTGACTGCCTTGCTTGTAGGTTTTTACCCGAGACTCTACGGGCCATTGTAGGAGATGGAAGCATCTCGGCCGGGTGGATCTACATGCCATCTATTCCAATCATCGGTAGACACCGCAAGATGAAAGAATCTAACGAACGGCCGCCACGAAAGTCATTCACGAACCCCCTTTTGATGTTTGCTTATCCTGATGTCTTCGTCCTTCTCCTCTTCAACGGCACATGTTATGCGGTCATGTACGGTGTGACAGCGAGTTTATCGGTCATTTTCGAGAAGAATTATCCTCACCTTACTCAAACGGACATTGGCCTATGTTTCCTCCCCATTGGAGGAGGAATGGTCCTCGGCACGTGGGCCTCAGGGAGATTTCTTGATGCTCACTTTCGGAAGATTAGGAACGATCTTATCCTCCAAGCTCGAACCAAATCAGTGGAGGACGTTGATCCCAATGCACTCCAAAAAGATCCATCATTTCCGATCGAGACGGCGCGACTACAAGCTTTCCCATACATTATCTTCGTCTATGTTGCTTGTGTCATCGGCTTTGGCTGGTCTCTGCATTGGAGAGTCACTATTGCGGTCCCCCTGATCTTGCAATTTATCAGTAAGTTCTTCACTTTCACCGCGCCTCGTGACGCTGCATAGCATGGATTCTTTTTCGAGTAGTTGGTCTAGCAGCTATTGCTATAATGAATCCTATTCAGACACTACTTGTGGACTTGGTGCCCATTCAGGGATCTTCCATCACCGCATGTGTAAGTACTCTACCTATGTCACCTCCGCATGGATTTCCATTGAATTCCCCATTCTGACAGAACAATATCGTGCGTTGCACCATGGGTGCTGGCATGGTGTCTATTATAAACCCCATCCTCGTCGCACTCGGT
Source organism: Russula earlei (assembly GCA_025769875.1). Classification (NCBI taxonomy): domain Eukaryota; kingdom Fungi; phylum Basidiomycota; class Agaricomycetes; order Russulales; family Russulaceae; genus Russula; species Russula earlei. The sequence goes on along the minus strand of JAGFNK010000111.1, from coordinate 39,853 downwards.
AATGGTTGGGCATACACACTCCTCGGAGGACTCTGTGTTCTCGTATCTCCCTTACTATACATCGACGTCCGGTGGGGCCCCATGTGGCGAGAGCGGCGGCGGATCAAAGAGCAGCAGGACACCCTCCGCCGCTAATGAGGTGTCTGAGCCGGAGTCCTGCTGAGCGGTGAGACGAAGAACACCGATTTCGGACTTCGTTTAGACGACAATGAACCGTTTGGGTATAGGTATATCACAACAACCAGGATGTTATTTTCCTTGCCATTTCATGAGAAAGTTGTAAATCGCAATGATACGGAGGGATTGGCATACAGATTAGATGAACCAGCTTCAGTCATCCTCATCCTCATCGGATTCGGGCAAATTCATCGTCAGAGTCGTCTCGACTCGGAATGTGTCCGGACCGATTCGCGCTTTGCTAGATTCTCCAAGGCGCCGTTTCTCCACATTGTCCTCCAGCGCACCGCGCATCTTCAGTAAGCCTTTCCACACGACGATGCTGCTTCCATCGCCATTTGACCAGGCGACGCTCATCAACACAAGCTCTTGATGTTGGGATGGTTTAGCCAGGACGGGTTTTGACCGCGGAGGAGGGATGTGTGACGCTGCAGTACCTTCGTGTGCCAGCTCGCATAGCAGATGGATACAATCTAGCTACTTCAGAAGCGGACCGGTCGAAGAAGATGGGGAGCATCTGAACTGCCGTGACCCGGCGACGTCCGTCGAGCGGACCAGATCTAATAATCACGTGATGAGCAAAAGGATGGATAACAGACCTGACTCATCGATAGCCGCTCACAGTTGCACACATCTGCCCTTCCCATCTGCACTATGAACGCAGAACTGAAAGTGCTGCCTCATCACCCCCACATAATAGGCAGCACATTCAATTCTCAGTCGATATTGAACGGTCAAGGACTGTTGGCCATTCAAAAAAAGGAGGAAATACCTAGCCAGTTTAAACACATTGATGTCAAATTGGTAGAGGGCGAGTTCGTCGGACGAACTCGCCCTCTACCAATTCGACTTATCTTATGGCGAGAACCTTGAGGAAGATGTTCAACAAGTTGCAAGAGTGCTACTGAAAGAACCACGTTGCTCGCTCTCCGAAATTTCCTGATGTAGACTCCGCATCCTACTGATGTCTGGCACCTCCACGAGTAGCATCATCGTGGAGGATCCAGATATCCGTGAGGACGAGTGTAGCGCGAGAACTATGGACATTATTGGTTTACCTGAGTGATGAATGGATGTGCAGAGGGACGACAACGGGATATTGCAATTGCAAATGTAGAAATGATTATGTAAGCATCGGGGCCGTACACCGAATGTCAGGTCAGACTTTCTCGCTCGCCTCATCGCTGTCTTAATTCTTCGTACTTTCCGAGTTCCCATGTGTGCACAGGACACATATTCGTTGACAACCGCATGCATGATTCGTTGAATTTCTTTCATAGTCCCTTCACTGCCGACCTATATTTCCCTGCAAGCAGGGTTGTTGTCTTCGGCCATTAGCACCTGGCGGTGACCTACACTACTTGCCGAATCATTCGTTTTTTTTCTCTTGGCGCCGTGCTCGCTGACCTCCTCAAATCTGAATCCTACTCACATATCAAATCGCCCCGTTCGTGTGAAACCCCTCACGCGTCAAAACTGTTCACGATTTACCTCTCAAAGATGTCGAAGGTGTTTCGTGGTCTCATAGCGTCACGCGTTGAAGCGAGCGGCTTGGGTACTGTAGGCGCCGATACGCGTCCATGGTCATCCATGTTCGCCGATACGGACCTTTACCCTATGTCGTGCCAATCAGACCTGCCTGTGTACACTGAAGAGAAAACTCTGGTACCACTTCGTCGTCGTTCCTCTGGGCTCGAGCCGTGAGAAAGACATCACATATACCTGGCCTATGCCATCTCAAGCTCAGGCTCATGGGTATCAGCACTCGTTGCGTTTGGTTTGGGAAGACTCGCACACACAGCAAGATGCCATACGCGCCGACAAAGCATTGGAGATGTAATCCGCTCTCAGTCCTACAATATAACCATCAAGCACCACCGAAGCTACGGGAACAGACGGCAAGTCATCCTAAATATGAGCTGCGTTCGGTTTTGACCCTCCGAAAGTCCGGCAGATAATAGAACTTGTGGTGAAGCAGGCCGGTCATTTTCGGCCCATTGTTTCTGTGTTCCTGTGAGTGGATTGTCAAGGAACGTCGAAGCCCACCTTGTTCTGTCAAACGTTGTTGCCCTTGTGGGTGATTTTGTATTTGCATGTCCGTTTGACATCCGAAGGCAGAAAATATGATGACTTTTGACTTCTCCACCCAACCCCGCACCCTTATGACATTTCCAATCCAGTGACACAGAGGAGGTACTATGTGTACCGTGTGTATCCACGTGAATGCCGCGTTATATCTGGTTGAGTGTTGCCCCTCGGCTCGACTTTCCTCGGACATGACCTTGGACTTCATGTCGCTATGGTGCATGTGTTTAACATTTATCCGAAAAGCTAGAGTGGCGAAACTGCTGTACATAGTCCTCATACCTTCCCACCCATGTCTTTCCAGTTGGAAGAAGCTGGAGACTGCGAACAGTCAGCAGGACATCAACCTCAGATCACTGAGATGGTCGTCGGGATCAGCAAGCATAATGTCGCCACCGACGAGCAATACAATGTCTTTACACATAGAGAGAAGCTGCTGATTGTCAGAATTGCATCCTTGGCTGCACTCTTCAGGTGAGTACACCGTATATCCATACGTTCTGTCTGTCTGACTCTCGCGGTCTCGCCCATGGGACTTGCATCAGTCCCCTCACTGCAAACATATACTTCCCTGCAATCCCTGTCATCTCAAGAGAATTCCATAAAAGTGTGGAACTCATCAATCTTACCGTCACCATGTACATGATATTGCAAGGCCTTTGTGCGTCTCGATTTCGCATGATCGAGCTTGGGTATGACGAGTCGCTTTCGGCTATATGAAATAGCTCCCATGGTCTGGGGAACGCTATCCGACCGTTTGGGACGTAGGCCCATTATGTTTGCCTGTCTGACTACGCTTTCTCTGTCCTGCGTGGGACTCGCACTTGTCCCGACGTCTGCCTACTGGTTATTGATGGTTTTACGATGCTTGCAAGCAGCAGGGTCAGCAAGTACCTTCGCCCTTGGCATGTCATTTGTCAAAGATCGCTCGATAGGCGTTCTGATGATACTATCAGGTGCGGGGATCATTGCTGACATCTCTGCTCCTGCCGAAAGAGGTGGCTTCTTTGGGATATTCGGCCTTGGGCCTCTAGTATGTGCATGTAGCCCTCGCTTCGTGTGAGTTTCGCATACACTGAATGTTAGGTTGGTCCTGCTTTTGGTCCCGTGATTGGAGGAGCGCTGGATCAGGGATTAGGCTGGAGGTATTGTCCTTCCATGACCGCGAAGAGCCATTAACGTTCTACTTAGGGCCATTTTTTGGTTCTTGTGCATATGCTCTGCGATATGCGGCCTCGGGCTTTTCTTGTTCGTTCCGCTTGATTCGTTTCTGAATCGCGGTCTGAGTGCCTTGCTTGTAGGTTTTTACCCGAGACTCTACGGGCCATTGTAGGAGATGGAAGCATCTCGGCCGGGTGGATCTACATGCCATCTATTCCAATCATCGGTAGACACCGCAAGATGAAAGAATCTAACGAACGGCCGCCACGAAAGTCATTCACGAACCCCCTTTTGATGTTTGCTTATCCTGATGTCTTCGTCCTTCTCCTTTTCAACGGCACATATTATGCGGTCATGTACGGTGTGACAGCGAGTTCATCTGTCGTCTTTGAGAATCTCTATCCTTACCTAACTCAAACGGATCTTGGTCTGTGTTTCCTCCCCATTGGAGGAGGAATGGTCCTCGGCACATGGGCCTCAGGGAGATTTCTTGATGCTTGCTACCAGAAGACTATGGACGATCTTATCCTCCAAGCTCCGGCTCAATCAGTGGAGGACGTTGATGCGCTCCAAGGCGATCCATTGTTTCCGATCGAGACGGCTCGGCTACAAGCTTTCCCGTACATTATCTCCGTCTACGTCGTTTGTGTCATCGGCTATGGCTGGTCTCTACATTGGAGAGTCACTATTGCGGTCCCCCTGATCCTGCAATTTATCAGTAAGCTCTTCACTTTCACCGCGCCCGGTGACGCAGCATGCATGGACTCTCATCGTCTTTTTTTGCGTAGTCGGTCTATCAGCTAGTGCTCTATTGAATGCCATTAAGACGCTGCTGGTCGACCTGGTGCCTAGTCAGGCATCTTCCATCACCGCGTGTGTACGTACTCCGCCTATGTCACCTCCGCATGGGTCTCCATTGAATTCCCCATTCTGGCAGAACAATATCGTGCGTTGCACCATGGGTGCTGGCATGGTGTCTATCATGAACCCCATCCTCGTCGCACTCGGTAATGGTTGGGCGTACACACTCCTCGGAGGGCTCTGTGTTCTCGTATCTCCATTTCTATACATCGACGTCCGGTGGGGCCCCATGTGGCGAGAGCGGCGGCGGATCAAAGAGCAGCAGGAGACCCTCCGCCGCTAATGAGGCGTCCGAGCCGGAGTCCAGCTGGGCGGTGGGACGAAGAACGCCTCCGACCGAACCTCTACTTCGTTTGGACGCCAATGAGCCGTTTAGGTGTATCATAACAACCAGGATGTATTTTCAATGCCGTTTCATGAAGGTTGTTGTGGATTTCCAGAACCCGCAATACAGCAAGGTTAGAACAGAATACATACAGATTAGATAATTCAGTCGTCCTCATCGGATTCGGATTCGGGCATGTATTCATCCTCAGAGTCGTCTCGACTCGGGATGTGTCCGGACCGATTCACGCTTTGCCGCCCTATATTCTCCAGGCGCCGTTTCTCCACATGGTCTTCCAGCGCACCGCGTATCTTCAGCAAGCCTTTCCATTCATGACGCGCGACGATACTGCCTCCATCGCCATTTGACCAGGCGGCGCTCATCAACACGGGTTCCTAATGTTGGGATGGTTTGGTGAGCACAGATTTTGACCGCGGGGGGACGTGTGACGCTACAGTACCTTCGAGTGCCAGCTCACATCGCGGACGGATACAATCCTAGACGAGCCGGTGGGGCGGTCTACTTCAGAAGCGGACGGGTCGAAGAACATGGGTAGCGTCTTGCTCCGGTCCAAAACCTGAACTACCCGGCCGTCCAGGGACCAGATCTAAGATCCATGTGATGGGATGAGCAAAATGATGGGAGAGGCTTCACTGGAGCGACACCAACGTGTATTCTTCCGTCAGCAGACCCGGAGTAGATGTATCGCCCGCCCGTCGTCTCAACAGGACTGAAGTGGCATCGTATGAGTGTCTGGAGCACGGCATGCCCTCTGTACGTCATAACGCTACAGTCCAACGGATGCGCTAGGTGATTCGGTTTCGGATATCGCCCATAGCTGAAATACGACGGTGATGGCAATGAGATACGAGGCGACAGGCGAGGGATAGCGAGAGAGGGTACCGGTAGTTGAAGCCGCGAATGCCATAATGATGGTCGGCGACCTCTTCCCACTCTGCGTTCGAGCGCATTTTGCGTAGGTCCCACAAGCGGAGCATCTGGTCCTTCCCATTGGAAATCACGTAACGACCGTCACCCTTTGCTGATACGTTCGTTATACCTTCTGTGTGGCCGATCAATACACCCGACGGCTTATGAGAAGAGCCTAATGAGCGACGGTCCCTGTGTTCATCCTTTAGGATATGACGCCAACGAAGTGAGCAACATCAAGCACCAGACTTTCACGAACGTGTCATCCGACCCACTGACGAGCACGTTGCCTGACTCGGAATCAGCCCAACAACAGCTATTGACATCAGCATGGTGCGCATCAATCTTCACTGTTCGCCTGTTGGCAAGCAAGTCGTATACTTGAATTCTGGTTGAGCCGCCTTCTACGTTAGATTCTGAAATTACTTGCCAAATATCTTGCCAGTTACCTCCGGCGATAACCTCATTGCCATCCGCAGAGAATTTACAAGACCAGATACCAAACTGAGTGAAGGAACTTAAACGACTACGACGTGGTGGCACGGGATCTGCGAAACATATGGGTATTTGAATTGTCGACGGGTCCAGTGTCGTGGCCATGTGTACGGTCGAGTCCTAGGTGTGATTGGTAAGGCTCACTTCAATGATATGAAATTGCTTACAATCGAGGAGTAAATAATCCTGGTCGGATATTAAGCACATAATAAACAGAAAAGACGACCAAACGACCTTTCATTATCTGGGCTCAAGTGGGCGTCGGTGATCGTCCATCCACCCGATACACCTTGTATAACCTTGATGACCTTCATGGTCGTGGGCTCATCAGCCGCTGCTTGGCGAGAAAGCCGTTGGGTCTGCCGTGGTACACGCGCCGGAATTGAAAGAGGTGCGGTCATGTCGTATATATGCAAGCGGAAATCTGGTAGAGTTTTAGGGTTGGAATAGAGAGGGAAGATCAAACTCGCCCCTGCAACATGTGTAATAGAACGAGGAATCTAAATTACGGGTGTGAGGCACTGAGCATGGAAGGCGAAAGGCGATGCCAAACCTGCGGAGTATTGGCCACAGTATATGTTGTCGTTCAGTGATGCAACGGCCGTGCCATGTGAATTCGGGATGATGTCCTGCATCCACGAGTGAGAGAATCTCAAACACATTTACGGTGCGTACATTGGTGATGTCCTGCTTGGGAGTTGGTCGAAGCTTACTCCGCCTTGATAGTATGGTTTTGGAAACGTTGGCACTGCCTTTCCGAGACCAAGCTTCAACGCCGATCCTACCAAACTCCCCATTCTTGAGAAGTTTCAAGCCGGCTTCTTGGGGTTCAGTGACAGGAGGAAACCACTTGGGAGTTGTAGCATGTGGCCGACCCCAAATACCATAATCCAAACCATCATCATAGTCTTCGTCCTCAAGATTGCCGTAATATCTGGGGTCACTACCTCGGAAAGTCCGATCGTTGTCGTCTTCATCGGCACGCCAGGAAGTTGTGGTGTCATCACCCGTCATGCGCTCCAAGCGGAATGACCTCGCAGACAATAAATGTTGCAGCATCCCCTGGGTTGTTTCATCATTACCACCTCCGCCTTGGTAGGTACGGATTTGCACGATGGCTATCTCAAACTGGTCATCGGGAAGACGTGTCAATGAAACATTCGGAGTACGTACTGCGAAGAAGTTCGCCGATGCTCACGGTCTGAGGGAGCTCATCTCCGTTGCTCTCTGGTGAATCCCCGTTGTGCGACATTGTGTACAGAGCCGATCCGGGTACACATCAGCTCTGCGAGGGGTGAAAAGAAAGATTCAGTCAGCTCTACTACGAACGGGAAAGGTTAAGCGATCAGTCATAGAGGACCCCGGGCACATCCAGACTCTGCCAAATATTCGGGGTCCTCGGATTCACCAAGGTCGATCCGAGCGTTGTTCAACGCAATTTGCAAAGCGCGCTAGTCATGGCCGCACCACCAATAACCATAAACGCAGATGAGGTCAACTGTCTCATCTACGCATACCTCAAGGACTCGGGTTATTCCACTTCTTTTCTCTTTTGTACGCTGCTGATATATATCCCTAGGCTTTCAGCATACCGCTTTCAGTCTTCTCAACGAGGGTCATCTCCACCACTCCGTCCACCTAGAAAAACAGATTCCTCGGGGAGAGCTCATAGAACTCTTAGTCAAGGCTCTGCTCTACACTGAAGTAGAAGCGCACTGGAGAGGAAACAATGACCTGACCGGCAACTGCACCACCGGTTTCTCCTTATTGGAGACACATGTCTGTTCGTTGAACCCGAGTATCAAGCCGACCGTCAAGTTGTCTGCCAATCCTCCATCCGTCACCGCTGTTACAGAGCCCTTGTCCGCATCCGCATCGGAGCCCTCTGACTCGGTGCAGAAACGCAAGGCGAGCACACCTGTTGCGGAGGACGCTCACTCGGATAAGCGACAAAGATTGGACGATCCTAGTAGCGTGGAGGTCGAGGAGAAGAACCCCGATGGTGAGTCGACGCTACTTCAATGATTGCGTATTGGCCTTAGGCGCGGTCACTCAAACGGCCTATGATAGCGCCCCTTCCGCGGAGAGCCAGTGTGCGCACTGCGAACAGCGAGAGCGCCGAGTCGAGCAAGAAGGGGCCAAAACGCATCAAGTCACCCAAGTCCAAATCACCTGCACTACCAACCCCCACAGTTATATCGGCAGCACCACTAACAGCACCTGAAAATGAAGACCTCGGCGATGCCATTATCCAACTGAAGGGACACGAGGCAGAAGTGTGTGATCATGCGGCACCAAGATTGGTTACTAATACCGAATCGCTATCGCTTAGGTCTTTGTCTGTGCTTGGAACCCTACTCACCACAACATATTGAGCTCCGGGTAGGGTCTTTTGATATGCTAACCGAGCGCCTTTAATCTCCCCGTACACAGTTCAAAGGATGCTTTTGTCCATCTATGGGACATACCGCAAGTTCTTAGCGCCAAGACCAAATTCCTCAAACCTTACCAAGCAATGGATTGCTCGTCCACGAAAGCTGACGCAGACCTCACCTCCCTGGACTGGAATTGCCATGGCACACTTTTGTCGGTGGGATCTTATGATGCAACATTGCGTATTTTTACGGTTTCTGCCGAGCTGTATTTCGAAAGTCGCTTGCACAAAGTAGGAACTATTGACTGACAAATCAACGGCGCTGAATCTCGTTGAATCCTGTCAGGGTCCAATATTCGCCACACGGTTTTCCAGGGATGGGAAATGGCTGGCTACTGCTAGTTTGGATAATACGGTGTGTCTCTGGGACGTTGAGAAGAAACAGAGGCGTATGCAGTACAAGCATAAAGGTAATAGCCGTTCTGAATCTCACGAGTGTATCTAACGAGCGTTCATTTACTAGGGATCTGCCTGGACTTGGATTGGCTAGATGATGAGCTATTTGCAAGCTGTAGTGCCGAAAAAGTGATTCACGTGTTAAGCGTCAATCGCGCAGAGCCTGTGGCTGTCCTCACGTAGGACATCTGTCAACGACCTACACCAGTGAAGCTAACGATTCTATAGCGGTCACGATGGAGAAGTCAACCAGATTAAGGCAAACTCATCAGGAACGCGCCTCATGTCGTGTTCTGATGACATGACTGTACGCATATGGGGAATGAGAAAAGTAAAGCAGCCCTCTGAACCCGATCGGCTGACGGTCAACGTCGAGATGACGGTGTTGGAAGGGCACCGCAATTGGGTCACCGGAGTAAGCTGGAGTCCCAAGAAATTAGCTAATGGTCATGAACTCGTCGCTACGTATGTGTTTCTTCTAATTTGTCCCTCTTTTCACTGCTAAATTTGTGCAGTGCATCATTCGATACAACGGCGCGACTCTGGGATGCTGACACGGGCGTGTGCTTAAAGGTTTTTACGCATCACAAAAAGCCGATATACGCAATCACGTTTAGCCCAGACGGGAACTGGCTCGCCACTGGCGGGGGCGACGGTTGGTTCCACCTTTACGACCCAGTGGTACGCTCTCGTTTGCTCTCATCGTTCTGCTTCGTGTCACTGAGACGAAGTAGGAGATGGAGAAAGTTTGGTCATGGTTCTCTGAGCATCCGAAACGTGCGATATTCGAGATGTCTTGGCAACAGCACGAAGACGGTGTTGACCGTGTTGCGCTTTCCCTGCAGTCGCATAGGGTCGGTTTGATCGATTTGACGCGAATACCTGCGCTGCAGAAGTCACGCACACCCCCCTGAGGCACACCGTTGGGCCTTTGTTGTTACTTTGCTATATATCTATCTTTACTCTGTATCTGCGCGTTGTCAATTCCTCGACCCTGTGTGTCCTTACATTATACAATTCTACGGTATCCTATAGCCTTACGACAAAGCGGGGCGTAGTCAACACTGATCTTACACAGCTTGCAGGCATCAGGTCGAAATAAGCGAGCGGCCGAGAACCACTCGAAGTCATCTCATCTCATGAGGAAAACAGACGACTGTTCGTTATCGTGTCAAGGCCAAGCGGCCGTATACAGTACAGCAGGATGATAACGGCCCCGTAGTGCTGTCACCGGTTCGGCTCGAAACCGTTTCGAGCCGAGCCTGAGCCGTCTCTGAGCCGAGGTAAGCCGTTCAAACCTTTGTGGCGTGGCGCGTGGCGGTGGCACGGACAGGTTTGTCCTGTAACCACCATAATGACGACAAACAAGCTTTTCTTTGTCCTCATCAACAACCCGTTGGAGCACCCACCTATGTGCATGTGTCGGACAGCACCACCGTTACGGACTTACGGGAGTTGATCAAAGCCAAGAGGTCAAATTACCTTGCCAGAGTCGACTCCGCCGACCTCGAAGTGTGGAACTGCCTCGAGCGAGAGATGATCATGGCGAACGAGACCCAATCGAAGGACTTAATTCCCCGCATTGAATTTTCAACAAACAATGATACTGTCGTACGCCTTAACTCCCGTGAGACGCTGGAGCGCATCCCGCGAGAGGGCCACCTACTACTCGTGCGGGTAATAATACCTCAGTCTCCGGATCCTGCGAACGACAGGGTTGGTGAGTACTTCACATGCTTCCTTTCTCCAGCTGAGCATCTGTGACCAATATGTTGCCTAACAATGTAGAGACCAAAGCGTTGCGCGATTCAGACAATCTCCGAGAATACAACAATATCTTCATCAAAGTGGCGAAACTGGGAGCCTTCGACAGGTCTGATATTGACCGGAATGACATAGTGCCTGCGCCATCAGTCCCGGAATTTGTTGAGACTTTTGAAAGAAAACTTGAGAGCAAGCCGCGTGTACGCCTGTTCCTTGTCTGCCAGCTTGTCAATTTGTCAATTCTGACGTCCCCAATGTAGGCGCGCTGGAAGTCTACTCGATCATGAAGAATATTTCCAGGCCGCCGGAGATGGCCACCGAGAATGGGCCACCGGAGGAATCGACCTCCGAGGGCCAATCTCATGAGGGAGAAACGGCGCGCGAGGCCGGGGTGATAGAGATGGCGCACATTGCCTATCTGCGTGTTAATTGGGAGCACTTTTGGTCCGTGCGTCCCTTTAAGGAAAATCACACGAACATGACGCTCTTTCCCCCACTCGTCCTTTGCGCTCTAGGTGTTGAGAAAACCAATATTACCTTGTACGTGCTCTCTTGAATTCCTCGTTCTATTGCGATTTATAGTCCCTTTCACAGAGGTCGCAACTCGTGGCCTTTCCATCTTGGTATGAGATGTGAAGACCTCTGATATCCAAAATGAGAATGACCATCTGCAAATTTCGGCCTCGTAGTGATTGTCTGATTACAAAATCAAATCTTCCTCGGCTCTTCAGTAGAGGCCAATTTAGCAGGGTTCGATTCCGAAGCTATTGATCGTACCAGGCTGCTTGTGGAGGGGGCGGCTGTCGTCCGGCTCGCAAACAAATTCTTGGATGCGTTCAAAAACGAGGAATCCTTCGTCCTCATCGCGATATATATTTGGCCCAATGCCATTGCATCTCAATATTTCATGTTTCAGAACCAGAAGGACTACCACGTAAGATGATCTTTATGAATAAACCCGTCCGCAGGCTGAGCCATCATAGGTTTATTACGAAAGAAAAGACGATTCCCTTGGACACCGCGTTAGGCCGCGCCAAGTCTATACGCGTGTTGTACGACGTTCTCCACGACAAGGAAGACGTAGATGACGCGAAAGGACACACTGATGCACTCAACAAGTTGGTCTCAAAAATGAAGTCATATCACACGCCCCACGAGGGGAGTGGGAGGAAACGCGCACGGACCGGTGACAATGACAATGCAAGGACTGGTGCTGGTGGTCGTGCTGGGGGCACAAGTGCAACAGACTGCGCAGAGCTCGGGGCTTATGGCTATAATGTGATACCGGCGGTAATTGTGCGGGCTGATGGTATTGAGTTGGAGCCACTGTTCGAGGTGTGATGACCGTTTCGACTTGACATGTGCTGTGCTGACAGTCTGTCCTCAGATGCCTCCTCATATTCTCACCGTGTATCAGCCCTCAGATCCACGCACGGAGTTAATCGCGAAGAAAGTTCACGAGGAATCGAACGAGCTCGCGATCTTCAATTTCCTCAATAGCATAAAGCCGAAGTCAGATCACGTTATCTCGTTGCTCGACTCATTTCGTACGCAGTCGGCAACGTGGCTCCCAAGTCGCTCAAGTCTGCCAGGGCCTCATCGAGGGCCTGGCGTATCTTCACGAGCATTGTATCGCTCACAGGGACATCAAGCCTGACAACCTTCTCGTCGACCAAGACTTTTGCGTGAAAATAATCGACTTCGACATCGCTATGCCAGTAAAGGGCGAGGACGAGGAGGTCGACGACGAATACGGGACGAAGCATTGGATGGCACCTGAGATTGGGAAGTCGATGCACAGTCCGATCAAGGCCGATCGATGGTCTTGCGGGCGTGTTATTCTTCATCTTCTTGACACACTCAAAAAAGAAGACAAACACCTGAAGGCGATCGCAAGGAAGCTGATGGCCCATGACTCAAACCAGCGGCCGTCGTTGCTTGAATGGCGCATATGGTTCGCTCGGCCATTTTTGGACGTGGCCATTGTGGCTGCTGAGATAAAAGCCACGCGACCTCGTCCAGACGCAATCGGAGAAAATGCGGAGCCCCCGCAGGCGAAGAAGCAGAGGCTCACAGCGTTTGGCCTAGAATGAGCGGGAGAGGGAGTTCCGAGAACGTTATGAACTACAGTCGAATATGGCCCAGGTTTATTGAACTATTCTCGGCACCTGTATGATAATGGTGTGGGTGCATATTCAAATACTGATAATTGTGCCACGGCTCGGCTCGAAACCGCTCGTGGGCTGAGCACTGAGCACTGGTCAATTGTTCAACACGGAAGACCTCGTGGCGAGACCTACGGCTCGGCCGCTCCACGTGTCCTCAACCCGTTGCGCTTTCCCTTTTTTTTTTTTTTTCTTTCTTTTTCACTCACTCTTTCTAATATCTTCTCACAGCCAGCAACAGCATGGAGGACCAAGGTGATGACGCAGCCGTCATGACGTTCACAACGGGTCGATCGGTGTCTCAGGCAGTTTGTGGCCCACGGGGCATAAGTAGCATCTTGAGTAACAGTGATGATGTGAATTGCTGGATAATAGTATCGTTTCCCCGACATGCGCCTCGTTTGCACCTCAACGAACCTGCCTGGGCGGACGGACTGAAGGCTTGCGGACGGGCACATGCGCAGCGGGTTTATCCCAGGCAGCCAGATACGAATTTCGTGCCGCCTCCAATCCGAATCTGATCAAATCTACTAGGACGGGTTCTGCCCTTCGGTCGACGCTGAAGTCAAGGGACTCAAACGCATCATGTGGTATCGATGCAGGTGCGATGCATATCTAGACCGATTCTGTGGCGATTATCCAGGCAGTTGAAAGCGACCTGCGAGCGGCCATGACCACGCTCAAGGTACGAGGGGTCGAGCTTTGTTTTCTCGTCCGAACTCGAGCTAAGAAGGAACGCAGGACACGGGACTCGGGCTCTTTTAGGAGGCAGAAGGGTGAGACCCACATTTTTCTTTTTCTAATGTCGCGTCCAGAGCGTCGAGGTCGACGTAATTTTCGGGGACCCTCGGACCGCAGAAAGAACGCATCGTGCATCCGCAGCGCCAAGGCCGCCGAGCACAAGCTTACACTCGAAACGTGCGGCCGCTACCTTTGCCTCGCGTCAGACTCGATCCCCCCGATACGCACGTCCCGAGTTCAAATGCCGCCCGCCGGTCAGGGACGCCCCGAATCGCGAGGCGTTGTGGGCTGCCTTGCTCGACGGCACGATCGACTGCGTCATGTTGGACCATAGCCCTTGCGTTGCGGAGCTGAAAAGGGAGGAGGCGCCATCGGAGCGTGGGGTGGCATAAGATGGGCTGAGTCTGTTGTGGACGGAGGGACGGAAACGTGGCGTGCCAATCAGGACGATACTGGGATGGGTGAGTGAGAACACTGCAAACCATGTTGGTCTTGGGGAGGCAAGATCGCGGTAGGGTATGACGCCGACTTGATGATTGGGGCCTGGACATCCAATTTACTGTGAGGGAGGTGAGGACGCCGTTCAGTCCGTAGTCCGTATCAAGCCACATGCATCGTGAGAACGACAACCACGTGCTCCAATCCAATGAGCTCCCGTCCCGTGTCCCGCCATTTACTGTATGTCCGCGACGTCATAGTACAGTCTCTACGGACAGGAGATTCTACAAGGTTCTTCTGGGGCTTTTCTTATACGTTTTCCATAAGTCAAGGGGCATCAATTCCTCATCACATCACGGCCCCAATTACATCGCTTTCACCTCGTTCAAAGCCTCCATCAATGCGTGCATCAAGCCACTGGTCCTCGGAACCGGCGTGTGGTCGATTTTCCGGTAACACCTTGGATATCCTTCCGCGTGCTCCACGGCGCAGCAAGAGACGTCACACGAATGACGATGGCATGGAGTTCTTGGGGAATTCTTTCGGAAACGGTCCTCGTCGTGCAAGGGTCGGGATCAACGCGAATGAAAGGGGGACAATGACATGGCCCGTGCCTTCCTCGGTGTGAACCATTCGTCCTTCTACGCGTGACATGTCACCCATACTTTTTTTTTTTTTTTTCGAACAAAGGACCTGCTGAAGTGTGTTCACCATTCTGCGAGCCAGTATTATGCAACGCGGGGTCTGCTGTCGCGTGCATACAGACATGGTAGGGCAAAGCTTGCGCAGGCCGCGGATTCAATCGCGGATGCCGACGATCCCTTGGCCGAAGGTGTGAGACAGGGTGGAAACAAATTGTGGAATGCCGAGGGCGTTACAAAGGACAAAGAGTTCAGCAGCGGGAAACGTCAAACGTCCCCGGAGAGCGTTCTAGACATGTACAAGGCATTTGACGGTTCAGCGCTCATCGCCATTGGTATGCCACATATTCCACGCCGCGTGCGTAAAGCTAAACGATAAAAAGGCATGTTGCTCCAAGAGCACGTATCGACGCTACTAAATCCCCACATCCCCCTTGGTTGGGAAGTAGAGATGGAGGCTGCCGGTCTTCTCTCCGAGGACGAGAGCGCTGTTCTGGAGAGCAGGAATTCCGAAAATGCTGAAATCGACAAGTCAGACGATGAGGAAATTGAAATCGTTTCCAGCGATGAGGACTGAAAAATGTAACGCATTCAAACCACCATGCCATTGTGAGCGAGGTAAACCTAACTTGGTTACTCTATAGTATGACAGCAGGTCAATCCTCAAAGAGCTTATCGCTAAAAATCGGAGGTAAGGTGTCCAGGTACAATCGCACATTGAATTTGTATCGTACCAAAAGCGTGCTGGCAGTCCCATTCTGTTTCTTCGCGCAAGCATTACGATCGGCTCCACGTCATTGGTAACGCGGAAACGTTATGGTTCACATAGCCCCCGTGGTCATATCTGTCTGTCATCAATGTCAACCTGTCTGCTTAGCCTTTACTAATAGCCTTCTTGTGACAACCTTAAGGCCAACACGACAATGGAATCTGAAAGGGGTCATTTATTATTCAGGGACTTGGCTTTGTATGCGATATGGGTAGCTAGAGTGTGTAGAAACAGAAGGCCGTACACATTCATCATGAGGAATCAGTGGCCACCGATATTCCAGGCCCAAAAGCTCGCAATTGTTGACCAGTACACGTATCTTGGAGACTGGTCGTGACAAAGATTTGGGATGGCCAAAAAGCCGAGGGCAAAGTCTCATGAAGTGGGCGAACCGTTGAGAGTCCCATCCTCCCACCGCCGGAGGATGTTTTTCTGGAAGATGCCCATGTCTGGGCCATCAAAAATCCGCAACCTCTCCAATCGTCTTTCACGAAGCTTGTTCTTGGGTAGCATGCCTGATACTGCTTTGCGAATGATCTAAGAACATTCATCGTCAAACGGTGATGCCAAAGCGAGACAAGAGAACGATGTACTTCGTCGGGCTTCTTGTCCATCATCTCCTTATATTTAACCTCCTTCAAACCTCCAGGATAACGCGTGTGCTTCCGGTACAGAATTTGATCCGCCTTCCTCCCAGTAACATTGATATGGCTAGCGTTCGTCACAACCACATAGTCACCACAGTCGACTATCTCCTACGGTCATATTTTGAGACAACAATTGGAATAAAAAAGGGAAGTCGCACCGCTTGGGTCATAAATTGGCTTATGCTTCCCCATGAGCACAATTGCTATTCTCTCCGCTAATTTTCCAAGGACGCGGTCTTTCGCGTCTGCATGGTGCCATACGCGTGCATAAGCAAGGGCAGTCTGATAGGTTTTATCAGCAGATTAGCGAGCGCAAAGGGTATGGGAAGGAACATACGTTGCCTATTGCTTGGGACATGAGGAAGGTGTTGTGGGCTGGGTCAGGTGCTCGGTGAGCTGGCTGCTTCCGCCACATCTACATCTTATCTGATTAATCGGGGCCGGCCTCTGCCACTGCCATTAACGCGTCATGGCTCGGCATCCCGCTTTTCGACCTCGACCACTACCATCTCTTCCTCATGTTCCGTCTCAGCCTCTTCGCATCCACGAAGCCGTTGTTTGGACCCGGCGTCTCTCGTTCAGGGCCTCACCTCTTCCCTCTGCGCCCCTTCAGTAGCGCGGCACGATCCCGAATCACAGAAACACTAATTCGAAATCGCGCACCCAACTTCGTCACTAAACATTTCCAGCCAATTTCTCGAGGCATCGTCGATTCTGCGGTTATATCCCGTCCGTCGCAGGCTGAGACCTGGAAGCGCTATGCTGTCACAGCTGTGTGTTGGTTCGCTCCTTATTGTCCCCTCGAATCCACACTCACGAACTCACAGGCTACGGTTGCGGGCACCATCGTTGGCGTGGAGGTTTTTCTGAACAGGGATACGCGAGACGGCCTTACTGTAGCTGAGCGGTCCTACCTGCACGATTCGTTCAAGTACACAGGGGGCGGGCTTGTCTTGACGGCGTTGGCAGCTCGCAGCATGTTCAGGGCTGGACTACCATTTCGCATCATGTCGGCGAACCCTTGTGAGCACTCTCACAGAGGAGGTGACAGACGCCATTAACCGGTACTGCGCAGGGCTCGTGCTAGGCGTCAGTCTCGTCGGCAGCATCGGTAGTATGATGGGGGTATTCTATACATCGCCGGAGAATTCCGTCCAAAAGCATATGTTTTGGCTGGTCGGCGTCTTTCCATCCCACTCGCAGGACATTGTATTAAAATGTTCACTATAGGCTTTCAACGCTTGTCAGGCCGCGACACTTAGCCCCTTCTTCTTCCTGAGCCCAGCCATACTTTCTCGAGCTGCATTGTATACATGTGGCGTTGTCGGCTCGCTGTCTTACATCGGAGCTACTGCGACGTGGGTCATCTGAACGTTCGCTTGCCATATCCATCTTAGCTCTGGTTTACAGTAACGACAAGTATTTGTACATGGGCGGTCCCCTACTCGCTGGCATCACTGTGGTCGCGCTGACCTCTCTAGCACCCATGGCCCTTCCCCTTGGTACCCGTGCCTTAGCCATTACCGAATCCATTTCTCTATATGGTGGCCTTGCTGTTTTCGGTGGCTTTGTACTCTACGAGTATGTCATCAAATTATTCTGATCGCTAACAACATCCCGAAATCTCTTTCCTCATCTGCAGCACGCAAAAAATTCTACATCATGCTCGTTTAGCTGAGCGTGGTGTTATCGCGCGTGATCCCATGAAGGAGGCGATCGGCCTCGAGCTTGACATGCTTAACATCTTGTAAGAGATATTCCTTCGGTCGACTTTCGGCTTTGCTGAAGCCACCCTTTTTTCAGTGTCCGTATTGTGCAGATTCTAACGATGCAAAACAACAGGCGAAAGTAGTTGTAAGTCTCGTCGGACGCCCGGCGTAGTGGTGCATGTGTATTGTTCGGGCGTACAGCATTCATATTTCTGCTGACCTTGAGGTTGCCTTGGAATTGAACCGACTGTTTAACCCTTGATAAAGAGAATGGTGATTGTGGATTAAGGCCCCCCTGAGCCATTGTCTTTACAAGATCTATGCTATCCACTTCCATCTACCCTTGGCCTGTGCATCAAGCCGCCTCACCAAGGCAACGCACACCGCAGCCCCAAGTAATAGCGCCCCATCATATCCAGCTATCATATTAAACCTCATCTTCACCTCCCTTGGCGATTGTATTTTTTCCAGGTCCTTTCCTGAATGACTGCCGAGCAGGGCGCCTGCGACAGGTGCACCCAATATCGCGCCAACACCGCGTATGAAATAGATGGCGGCGTTGGCAGAGGAGTACTGCTCTTTCCCATAGATTTCCGCTATAGTAGTAGGCAAAAGGGCGCTGTAACCGCCCGAGGCCATGCCGTAGAGCACGACAAAAGCGAGGAAACGAGCATACGAAGCGTCATACCAGAACGCGAACACCGAGACACCCGAGAAGATGACCTGCACATGGGGGACATCCGCCGTTAGAGAGTGACGCAATGGGTAAGAAATCCGATCGCACACAGCTGACCATGGTGTTCTGTCGTCCGACATAATCAGCCAACAGGCCCATGAGGACACGTGCCACGCTGTTGACGGCGTTATTAAGAGCCAAAAGCATGCTGGCTGTGGTAGGCGACAAGCCCAGCACGGAAACCGAGTATGTGGTCAGATAATACAGGGGTATTATGTTCCCAGCGGCCTGCAAAAACGCGGCCAGCAACTGCAGACTTAAGCAAGCGTGCGGCGGAAGAGAGCGCGGAGCGTTTCGTTACCTGCAGTATGAAAGTTCCCCTCTTGGCGAGTTCCATGGATAGCCGCAGCGGGCGAAACGCCGGATGGGGACGCATCACGAAGGAGATCGGAATACAGACGGCTAAGTTCCACACCCCAAGAATACGCAGCGTCACAGGTGCACCGAAACGCGCGAGTAATGACTGTGTGACGGGAGCAAGGACCAGTCCACCTGCGCCTGAACCTGCCATGGCAATTCCCATCGCAAACCCGCGGTGACGGTCGAAATATACCGGAGTCAGTGATGTGACAGGGATAGTATAACATTGACGACCCGATGCCGACGAGAATTGCTTGTGAGATGAAGAGATGCCACATCTTGTCGGGAACAACGTCAGTAGAAGGCGGGCGCTGCGATACCTGTTGTACACACCTTTGTGGAAAGGCTCGCCAGGACGAGCCCTATGCTCATCAGCGCTGATCCAGCGAGACACATGAGGGACATGTTGCAACCTTTGGAGATAATCCAGGCGACAGGAATACTCCCGCTCCACGTAAGACCACCTCCTATCGTGCCAATAAGCGCCGCCATGGCGTACTGGCCGTGACCATCAGTGATTTGGCTTCTTTCATTTGACGTATAAAATTCCTGTCGAATACACAATCGATTTTATAAGTTCAGAGAGAGGTTGCCGCAATGGCTCATGCTGGGACTCGCCTGAAAAATCCCATACGTTTGGTTCGCACCAATGGTTTGAAAGGTGGCCATGAACCCAGAAAGAACCAGTGCACATTGATATAAGCGTGTTGGAGTGGGGTAATCCGCATCTATTGTGCTGTCCGAATATATCGGGGCACATTGATCGTCCGACAAGTGAAAACGCGATCCTACATATGCTGCAGCGCCCGAATGTCGTTTGTAGTACACTTCATCAGACACCGAGTCTGTCATTGTGGGCGATAATGCAGGGATCAAGAGAGAAGGGAAGGATGACGCGTTCCTCGTCTGGCAGGAGAAGGGAATTGACTCTGATGTCGAATACCAAATGTCTATACGCGAAGGCCCGTGCCTGTATGTGGACGTCGGATTTTCCGCAAAGACGGTATTGGGGTGATGGTGAGCGATGTCGTGTGCAGGACATCTAGTCTGTTATAGCGAGAGTCAAATCGCCTGAGGAAGGACAGGAACCGACCGCGGAACTCTCAAGTTTCTCTGCCCCACGGGAAAATTGAAAACGGACAGATCCACTGCTAGCAGATTTAAATAAATGCTGGCTGCAAGTCATCCTGAAACGGAGGTGCCGGTGCCGGGAGATAACCCGCAATTTACCCCACGGCAAGTGGTGACGGTCTAAAAAGGATAGTTCCGCAGCTGTAGCCCCGAATACTACCGACAGCCAAACCTAGCCACGTACCACTGGCTCCCGTAGATCGGAGAGGGAGGACGACGAGGATATCCGCCAATGAAACATATGGGAGCAACAAGGGCTACACAAGAACGCCACTGGCAGATCGATGCAGGCATGAGCAATGGATGCAAATCAAGGAATGGCGCGCTGAATTGGAAAAAGGTATACGAGGTCCGCATTTCGGTCCCCGCTGAGTTGGTTACACTATCCTTACAAATGGGTATATCGTCCAGACCTTCGCATGCGGTACGAGAGGTTACAATTGAGGAGGGCAGAGTACAGTAGTGGCGTGGGATGTCTGACGTGACAGGTCATCTGCACTGGCTTCCAGCCTGAGTGGTTCCAGACCAGCCTCGGAAAGCATCCGTCACGGTGGAGTATTGGCATCGGTACTAGAGGGGTTGGAGGGGCTAGCATTCCAATTTGAACAAACTTTGATCTTTGTAACCAGGTAGAGATTGTCTTTAAGGTCCACAGTACGAGGATCTCGCTGGCATTGTCCAGTACAGGGAACAAGTACATTCGGAAGGTTTTCGCCAACCAACGGGAATGGCTGGTGCAAGTTGAACCAACAACTATCATGTCACCAAAGATCATGCCTGTGATGGATTTCTCCGAGGGAAAGATAGGCTTTTGCCTGTGCGTTTACTTTTCTTGACAACAACGATGGCTTTAATGAAATTTCCAACACTGCGAAAGGTTTCGTGTCGCGTGGTTGCAAAGTTTACCGAAGATGCAAAGGTTTGCGTCATTTACAAATTGAACGTCTTCCCCTGGACCTTACCGACGATCTTGCGGCGAAGGATGTTGTCAGGACAATCACAATGGCGGACGGAGAAACAGACATCGTGGTGAACGACGCCGAAGCGGTGCATTGGCGCGTGGTAACCCCAACCCGTTCACACGGTTCACATTTGTGAAATGCAAGCGTCCAAGGACCAACTTTGGAATTTTCGCTCTCGAAAAGGTCCAGCTCCAGGCTGCCTTCGAGGCTTCGACACGAACGTTTTCTCTCGTTCTCTGAGCAGAGTCTCCTCACTCGCAAGCAAGGACTGTTCATCACTATTGGCACCGTCGTCGCTCAGTGGTACATCTATCCCCTGCCTCTCGTTGACGCCACCAGACGCGAAACTACCCTGTACCCAGCCTCTACTACCGTGGGTAGCATATACTACCAAGTCAGCTATTCACATTATTATGAATGCCTTGGAGATGGAGTGCAACCCCTTTTAACCTCAGAGTCATGCTTGTCACCCCTGGTGCTATCAAGTCCAACATAGTTCACCACCGGATACCCTCTACGCGGAGTGGCTGGAAATTTTTGTGACGCGGTAGAATACAACCAGAATTCGCCAATGTCTTTGCAGAGCGGGTGGTAAGAAAAGCTCTAGCATGAAGTCCGCCAAGGTACATGACGCTAGGTGCATAATTTACGATTTACTGGCTTTGGCTTCCCCATCGATGGCTCTTATACGTGCGTTATCATAAGCACGTGTCTGAATGACAGGAGAATTAGACGAAGTGGTATGTTCACCGAGCCTCCTCCACGGAGACGGCCAGAATATGAAATTCTCTTATCGATGAGAGACATCCTACTTGTGGTCCCTTTGTGACCAACTATTATTAGGCAAGCCCCATGAGTTGTGCCGTGGAGTGGTTGACCTCATAGACCCACCACTTTGGCATTACTCGCCCACGCGCTCATAGACGCTTAGAGCTCTCTGAGCATCCCTGACCACTGCTGATCGGTTTCCTCTATCAAGTTCCTTGCAATACGTTTTCCAGGATACTTACTCATCCATTTCCCCACCACATTTCATTTGTTTGGCGTGGTAACAGTCAGCTGTTGGGCCAGGGGTCTTTGTTGCAGGTGCAAAGATGGGACCCACTTGTTGTGGACGTCCTGAAAAGTGGCCACGTCAACGTCCTCCTTCATGGCGCCGTCTAAACCTGGTTGGATATCTCAGGCATCGTGCAGACTGGCAAGGACGATAACCACGGGAAAATTGCATTCTAAATATAAAAGTCGCTCATTGCATCATCCAATGGCTAGTCCGACCGGATAAACCCCACAACATGGGGTTCAACTGTGGATTGACTCTACGGGTTGAAGTCGTTTTCTTGTGAGTGCCCCACCCACAAAACTTCCGGACAGGTGCAGAGCCAAGATGACAGAACTTTCACCTAGCCGAGTCCATACGCGATACAACCAAGCATGAGCTATTCTCATTGGCCAGCCAAACCTTTGCTCTTAAAAAAACTACCGGATTGCGTGCCGCAGATGTTTGAAGCCCCGACAGGCGCGTAATCAAACGCGTCTTTGGGAACAGAGGTCGGAGGTCGTCACTTTCATAACCGAAGACGCCCTCGGGGGAGACTCCTGGTGATGGCGCAGCGATTTTGCGGCGTAAATGGTCTCGCACATCTTTCATTCAGATGTCATTCCCGGACACATGCAAAGTGAATGCCTCGGTGCGACAATCGCACTGATACAAATGGTTCACCGCCAAGAAACACCGCACGAGCGCGCTCGGGTTAGCCATGTAGCTCTCGACAAGACCGCAAACTTGTGGGGACTCGGGTCAGATCCTGCCCTGTTCCCCGATGCACGAGGGCATTTGTGAAAAAAAAAAAACACTTCGATGCACTGTAACTCCGCACCTGTCAGAGCAGTTCAACTGGAGGAGATTGACAAACAGTACTATGGGTCTCCCCCCTTCTCGCATGGGGGCCATCCGTCTGCTATGACCGAGAATGATGCTCTCTCGCGTTCTCCCATGTCTTCAGCTTGATGCAATACATTGGATAGTAGTCGGTGCTCAGTTCCTCCGAACCCCTCGCGATATAAATGTCGGAAAATTGGGAGACCATTATGATACCATTATATTTAAATAAATATAATTCATTATAATGGCCTCCCAAATTTCCGACAATTTAGCTTGCGCCTGCAGATGGCGTCGAAGACTGCGGGCTTCAACTGTCCACTCCCACGCCTCATAACCGATTGAGAAGGACATCTCCCACCACCCCGCACCCACGCCTGATCCGCGGCTCGGCCACCTTGACACACACACGGAATCCAATTGCATCCCGACAAGCCGCGCGGGGAGGAGGGAAAACGCTCGTCCAGGGAATAGTCCGGGCCTCGAAAGGCGAAAAGCGACGCGTGGCCTCTTATTTTTCAAAGGCCCTTGCCCCGACTTGGAAGGTGATACCTCCATTACGAACTATTGCCCATGTCGCCGGACACGGGCCGGAGTCTGACCATCTAGCGCAGGCGATTGGACCCTCCTAGTCTACCACCCCCCTCGTGCCCACTGCTTCATTTCCTGACTGAAGTGGCCACGAGGTGGCCAGTAGAAACGAGCCTCGACCTCGGTAACTCTCGCACAGATGAGCTACTCCGAAAAGGTTTGATGCCGAGAGAATGATCTTAAATATTGAATAATCGCTCGGAGACTAACCAGGGAGAGCACAGGTTATGGATAGTGACCAGAGATGCTGCGCACTGCACATTATAGCAGGAAGTTGCAACCACCCACAACGCGACGACAACACCAGCTCGGAGGTCCGAGCTCCGGGTTCAGAGATTCACATACAGCACGTTTTATACATCGTGGCTCCCCTTTCATGCCACTTTACCTTTGTCTAACTCAAGTATATAATGTACAATACCTTTCTTTCACACGTCTTGATTCCACACAGACTGAGGTCAGTTATATTCACCTAGTTACTTCCGGTACTGACATTATCCCTACTGAGTAGTGCGATCTTATCGCTACAATTAGGGTTGCGGGTCAGATGAAAACAAAGTATTAAAATTGGATGCGGGAAGAACGAACACTCTGAATAATGGATATACATGGGGTGCATTTACGAAGCCGACATCCCGTCTTCTAAGAGCGGGCGTTACGAACCCTTCCTGCGCCCAACGTAAACAATTATCAAGTAGGGATGTTTTCCCTGTCCCAACAACCAAACTCGCCCCGCGGTGTTGTCTAGATATTTCATATCAAACGTACGAACTAGGAGTTTACGAGAATCGATACAATTGGGTTCTGGACTCTCAAGGACGTTCGCTCCTTACTCGGCGGGTGTCGCCATAAAGTGACACTGAACGGGTGGGCACGATGTGAACACATGCACACGCATGTTATCGAGTGAGAGAACACCGGAGAAGCAGACTCCATTTGATATTGAATGACCAGTTGGATTTCTGGACTCATACGTGGTTGACTGAAATGTACAACAGTGACTTGGAACCCCACGTGCCCGTGCCCGTGCGGCAGTTATTAAATAAATAAATTCTCTATGTCCGAATATAGAAGCCTTCAGTTCGTTCATGATCAACAGAGCATCTAACACCCTGCACGAAATGTCGCGTTATCCCAGTCACCTCTCGCCGAACATCACACCCACCAAGTCCGGGAAGGCCCAAAAGTCGCGCGCGCGTACGAGAGCCCTCGGGCGTGTTCTCGCTCTTCCAGCCGCAGCAGATCCAGCAGTTCAAGGAAGCCTTCTCCCTCATCGACCAGGACAGAGATGGTCTGGTCGGGGAGCAAGACCTAAAGGACACATTTGCCAGCCTAGGTGAGCCCGCGTTAAAAGAAAAAAAAAGGATGGTTTGGCTGGCGAACACAAACTCTCGCTCACACCTCGTGCGCATCCCATGCATGTTATTTATTTCAGGGATCGTGCCGTCCGCAGATATGATGGAAGAGATGCTCACGTCGCGCCCGGGAGAACACGGCGGCTCGCAGCCGTCTGCCGTCGAAGACCCTCGCGACCGTGGGATCAATTTCGCCATGTTCTTGACCATGATGAGCGAACACCTGTTCGAGTTCGACCCCGAGGCGGAGCTTGTCGAGGCGTTTTCGTCTTTCGACGAGTCGGACTCGGGGACGGTTAGGTGTGACGAGATTAGGAAGTGGCTGGGCGAGACGGGCGATAGGATGAGCCAGGCAGAGGTGCGTATGGGGCTGTATTATCGTCGCGCTCACCATGCCGATACGTCTTTCTGCTTGTGTGTGCACAAGATCGACCGGTTTTTGAAAGGGTCGTTCACAGACCGTCAAGGAAACTTCAACTATAAAGAATGGGTAAAGGTGCTTCGAGTAAACGAGGATGATAACGACACGGAGGCTCAGACATAGGACCCGGTATTTGTCCTGTACATGTATCCACGTTCACGTCGACTGTACTTTCAATGGTGTGTGTCCTCAACAAACTTTACCCCAGGTCTGACACACACTTAGCAGACATCATATTTTACCTTACATCTGAGCAATACTACACGTTGATACTCACCAACTTTTATCACCGCCACCGTCCCTTGAACGGCTCTGCTGGGGAACCGCCCAGAATCAAGCGCAAGCTCTTTGCAGCACCTCGTCAACGCTGTCTTCGCTTTCTTTCTCCGCATGGTGCAGAGCTGTTCCTTATGTATCAGCGGAACATCACTCTCTAAGCACTATTCGAATAATTCTGTGGTCTCCACCTCGGGCGAAGCGAAGTTCATAATTCTCACGACCCTTGCCACCACTCCTTCCAAAGAATCGGTCGATGATCCAGTTGGGATACTTTGCACGCCAATTTGGGGAAAAAAGTCCAACACGCTGGCCTCTAGGAGTTGAGTGAGACAAACAATATCCCAGGTGCGTGGTTCGCGGGGAAGGTATTCGGGGATCGTTGTCCACGATTGCATACGCACCTCGCCCAGACGACTCGGTGCTTCCTCAGTAACGGGGTTTGCGTTCACTTTGTCCTCTGCTACTCTGGCCTTGAGATCGCTCATCTCTTATCTTGGTTTCGCATTGTTTTTTCACCGAACCCCTTCTCCAGGGAGGCCAGATCATCCCCAACTGCCGTGACCGTCGCCAAAAATGTCTCCTTCCGCCCGCCTCCATGTCTCGATTGGTCGGGGAGACTTTTTTTTCCGAGGAAAACCAGGCGACAGGGTTTCTCCGTTGTAAGTTGAGTCGTGTGAGCAAGAATGGCGTTTGAACCTTCCAGGACTTTCATATCTTCGTCAGATCCCGATTGCCGAAATTGGCCTTTCTACATACGTGGCAACCTCGGGAGTGGGGGCGAGGAACGAGCGATTTCATCAATCGAATGAACTTTCTTATGTTCTACTTTGGGGCGATAGAAGGAGTAAATGCCTCTGCCCGCGCTCGATCGTCCCTGTCCTCGTTCGTTTTCTGTCACCCTTTATTTCATGGCTAACGTGAGCAGACCTGATTGGGACTGCCACATGCGCCCTCGTCTCTGGGACGTGATGGACGTGCGTACCAGGATTGTCAGCTCATTCCGCGGAGCCTGTGCGTCCAAGGTGTGCTCCCGGCGAGAGTGCCGTCATCCAAAAGAAAAAAAAAAACCCCTCATCTCGGGTTTCCTTCAGCGTGCTCTACCGGCGCGTCGCATCTCGCCGAATATCGAGAATCAGTGCAACTGATTCGTGAAACTCGCCGCGTTCGAGCGACGGCAGCACAGCGGCATCGACGTTAAGCAGGATTTCCCCCCTTTCTTTCGACGCTCATCCGCGTCGTCGCTGTGCGCCGCGCGCTTCAAGCTTCGGCGGTTATGCTGACCATTCTTCCTCGCCGAGTTAGTATGCGTTTGGGGCAGGCTCGTCGTTGTCCATTCTCAACATCATCGATGATGAAAGGGAGATTCGTCTAGGGGCTCATCTCATACGCGTTATATATTCTTGGAGTGAATGTCCAGGTTTTCATCGTCATCGGGTGTGATCATGAGTCGTTGGTGAACAATGAGGTGTTGTGTTGTTGTTGAGCGACTCGACCAAAACAGGCGCGGTGCTGTATGCGTCACGCGAAGGCCTCGAGGTGTCGGTCTCCCTCGCGTGCGTCTTCTCATCCTTCCAAAACCCGTGATACTCTCGGGCCTGGGTTGATGCCCATCTTCCCTTCTCAAATCACGGCGCAACGATGGTGTACATCAGCTCGTGGCAACAGTATCAAGAGGCCGCCGAAAACCTGTACGCCAACTCGCCTAGAAAGGTATCGTCCCCTCCCCCCACCCCCCCCCACCCACACCCACGGCTGGGCGCAAACGAACGACCTTTAACGCTGACGGCCTCGAGAGACCCGGTACAGCGTAAAATGGAGATCTTCGGAGGGTAAACTGGTCCTCAAGATCACCGACGACGTGACAGTGCGTGGACTCCCATCCCTTTCCCGATGTCTCCTTGACCGACGACCGAACTGCCGCCTCCGCCAATTTTAAAAAAAAAAGTGTCTTAAATTCAAACTCATTCGTCCATCTTCCTTGGCCGCTTCGAGGCGCTCAATCGCTCTCTGATCCAGAGGATGATGAACATCCGTCAACCGCCTCCCGCCGCCACGCCAGTGGTGGCTCCGGCGACCCTTTCGGCTCCTTCGCAAGCCGCGACCGCCTCGCCAGTCCTACAGGGTTCTAACTTGCCTGGTGCACCCGCTGCTTCGACCGGAGGAGGAGTTAAGAAGAAGAAAGGGAAAAAGAAGTGACGGAGAGGACAAAATGGTCTGGCGGGGGAGGGTTCGAAGATGTGCAGGCAGCGAGTCGTGCTGTACGCCCGCTTATCCAGCCACCGTATGTACCTGACTCTGATGTGTACTCCTCTCCCTGTAATATATGGTCTTTCTTGGGCCATGACTACAGATCGCACAACATCCACTATTTACTGACAATAAGACTCCTTTGTCTCCAATGCAACCCTACGGGGACCATTGCTTGAAAGTCTTCACAAAAGCACTCCCGATGGCTCCGAGTCGAAGAACGTTCTGACATTCCATTATAGATCGGACTCCCGCGAAGTATCGTCTGATCAACTCGCCCGGAGAGCACCATACCTTCGTGTGGTGTCAGCTTGTTCTTGAACTGAAGCGTTTCTTTCGTGACCTGATCACAACCAATCGTCATCCAATGATCTTAAAAAAGGGGTCTCCTCACAGCATGGTTCGCGGTTTTCTCACTCACCCATCCCACCATCGTCCCGATAGGCACGCCACGTTTCCGTCCCTCCGTCCACAACAGACTGAGCCCAATCCCGAGCGTACTTATGCCACCCCACGCGCCCATGATGTCGCCTCCGTCCAACCCTTTCAGCTCCGCGACGCAAGGGCTGTGATCCGAGACGACGCAGTCGATCGTGCCGTCGAGCAAGGCGGCCCACAACGCTTTCGCGATTCAGGGGCATCCCGGATCGGCGGGGCAGCATTTGAACTCGGGGCGCGCGTCGGGGATCGAGTCGGACGCGAGGCAAAGGTAGTGGAAGCACGTCTCGACGGTGAGCTTGTGTCCGGCGGCCTTGGCGCTGCGGATGATCGGAAGGGCGTGCGCCGCTGAGAGATGGACGATGTGACAACGGAGGGTGGGATATTCCTCCTGCAGGCGGACGATCCGCGAGATGGCGTCGACCTCGAAACGTTCTGGACGCGACTTTAGAAATGTGCTGTAGAGCGTTGGATCTTCCGAGTCGCCGATCGGCGTCGGATGGTCATCTACTTCTGCGTGGAACAAGAGCACTGATCCCGTGTTCTGCGTCCTTGTCAGTTCAAGTTGGGGCGACATCAGCAAACCATAAAAAAAATTCCCGGGTTTTCGTTGGTTTCCGCTGGTTTCCCAGTTTCCGGAAACCGAAAACCCAGAAACTGGGAAACCTGGTAGACATCATGAAGCCCACTGGAAAACAATTCAAGTTTTCTATGGTCACATCGACTGTCTGAGTGAGCAACACTGGCACCTTGCACTGGAATGTGCAGACAACGATGGTGATGATGAATCCCTTCATCGTGCTGATGCCTCGATGATATCTGCATTCCATGCTGATCCGTATATACCTGAGAGTCCCCTCAAGGCTTAGATCCGTACCAGCTCGAATCGACTTCCAATTACAAGTAGAAACAATGTATACCCTATTTCTGACCATTTTCAGTGATTTTTTTCCTACTATACTATAGTTCTACCAGTTTCCAAACTTTCGACAGGTTTCTGTTAGTTTCTTAGGTTTCCATGAAAGATACTCTCAGGTTGTTTCCGGGAAACCAGACATGGGTTTCCCAGTCTCCCGGTTTCCCGGTTTCCGCTGGTTTTTTTCGGTTTCCTGAGGTGAGAAACTGATGGAAACTAAAATCCATCTTTACTGATGGAGCAAACCTTCTCATACCTTGAGCATGGACATGGCCGGCCGAAGATCGCTTTCAGAGACACATGGGGATTCCTAGAAATCCTACCTGGATAATTGCCACAGAATCGGCTTAAACATGCATGATACCTACATCGACACCACTTTCGATCATGAAGCATTTGAATCCCTTGACACCGGTGTCGACCAAAGGACCGAATTCATCCTAACACATTGAATTTCATGCTTGTTGGCCAGATAGCATGCATCACACGATGGACAGGAATTGATAAGTCCAGTCCACTAAAACTCAACTCAGTTGTCAATAAAGGTGAAATATACTATCACCTATGGGGAACTCGCCATTCCACTACCATCTCGCCAGTCACAAATGTCACGAAAGTAACAGACATGTAACACATGCCAAATTAAAGTCCGCCTGGGATGAATGTATTTATTGGGGACTAGGGAAAACAGTTGTAATGGAGTAGCATTATCGAGTGAAATCCAGGACTTGCTATGTACGGAACATGGTGCTCACATCATGGGCCAGTGCTGCATGAGTAAAAGTAAAAGATCAATATATATCATTGTTATAGCTGCCTGTAGCCGCTGCTCATATGTATGGTCTTGTGCTGGCCGATTGGACTGCCTGTAACATGGCATTAAGAGGATAAAACAGCAGTGGTGACCCAGATCCCTCCGAGTCAGCATATGGTGATCACCCAGCTGGAATCAAACTCCACACTCCACCATGACAGAAGGCGTGATGCAGGCGTGACCCCCAGCCAAAATACTACTCGAAAACCACTCAATGGACCTCCATTTTTCTTTGCTAGAATGACATTAATGGCACTCAATCATATAACTACAAAGTTTTAAATGGGGTTGTTTGAGCAGATACAGGGGAAAATGAAATCGGTGAGATGGTAGTGGAATGGCGAATTCCCCATAGGTGATAGTATTGACCACTGAATTGACTCAGCTCAGATTACAAATTATATTAAAACAACTGATTGATTTGTTGCCCTCTCCTCATGCATCGCATTATTGTAAATATGTCAACCCAAAAAATGTTAAGATCTGTTTGATCTTAATTTCTGCTCTAGTCGTTTAGTCTCTTACTGATGTCACTACACATGTTTCCCTATTTCCTCTCTCCTCCCTCCTGTATATAAACTGTTTAGTTCTTCCAGAATCTTGACGATTCATTTTAGTATAAATACCTAGCATGAAAAATGCGATCTGTGTGTATTGTGTCCTCTCCTAATCTGACTGCCCGCGTCTCGGAAGCCCTCTTTGGATGGACCCTTGACCCATTTCCTCAGAGTTGCGCCTAGTGGTTCTTGTTTTGACTCATCTAGGTCCCTGGTCAATGCTCACTTCCTTGGTCCAATTGTTTCACTCTTACTTACTCACCTGCGCGTCCCTGGACACACCACACCACATACTAATTTTGACATCTCCGACATTTCTATTTTTCATTCTCAGTACCCTCCATTTAGAAGCTAGTTTTCATTCCGGTTCCAATGGGCTATTTTTTATGATTTTTTGCATAGAATTCGGACTTTGACAGAAATGGTGCATTACCTGTCTGTCTGGCTGATGCGCTTGGTCCGGTTTTGGTGCATGTGTCCGATGGAGTCATGCGTGTGCATTCTTTTCGAGGATGGGAGAGTCGAATTATTGTGGAATGAAACTGGTTTTCTTGGTTTTCGGAACTTTCAATTTCAATCTGAATCAAACAAAGCAGAAAAGGAGTAAAAAGAGTGAAAGGGAATGCCAGAACTTGGGGATGTACCATGTTGTGCTGTCGCGCTCCTAGGAAGAGGGGAATGAGAGTGAGAGGGAATGCGCAAAAATGAAAATGAAAACGCACGTCGGTAGCCGCATCTGGCGCTATGCTCTCCACGCCCCCTTCTCCTTGAACCCAGCATGTTTCGCCGTGTGGTCGCAGCCATAGTCATGGCCATTGCGGTGATGACTATGATGTCACTGTAACTTAGGGGAGGAAGAGGGAAGAAAAGAGAAGGGGTAAGAACTTGTGAAAATGAAAACGAAAATGCACACCAGTCAAGTGCAAAAATCCCTGATTGTGGGAACATTCAAGTGACTTGTCACTCAAGGCCAGGCTTGATGGTGGTGATGGCCCCTCTTCAAGGAGAATGACAGTGGGCAATTCGAGGCACATGCTGTGCTTGTTGAGGTTGTGGACAACTTGGTGACGCAGGACTCGGTGTTCCTTTGTGATGTGGCTGGCTCATGGCTGCCAGTGGCAGCGGCCCATGGTGAGGGACACGCGCAATTTGTTCTGGGAGTGCTGGAGGCCTTCAATGCTCAGGGCCTCGGAAGTATGAAAGGAAAACACGCATCTACACATGCCCCTGGCAGCCACTCCAAGCCATAGTTTGGATTTTTGGAGCACAACCTGGCAGCCCTTTTCTGATGTTTGCAGCAGGAGGGGCAGAACACTCGAGATTCAAGAGTGCAGCCAAAGAGCAGCTGAAAGGTACAAGGGGCGGCATGGGCAGCATGCATGATTCCAAAGCCAGCAGGCAGCAGGATTCCACAGTGCCACCCAAAAGCCAATCCTCCATGCCCAAAAATCCTCTTGACGTCTTAAAATCTGGCCTTTCTGAGCTCAAAAAAGGTGTTGAAAGGTGCAGAACACACCTTCTAGAATGCCTGCAGCGAAAGGAGCAGATTTCCGAGGAGGAGGAAGCTTGGTTGGACAATGATGCAAATTATGTTGACGAAGAGGCCATCATTGCAATTCTTGAAGGATCCCTGGACTTTGAACTGGGATTGGCACAGCTTACTTCAGAACAGAAGAGGATGGTGGAGAAACTGAGAGGGTGTGGTAGTGGCAGTGGCAAAAGTCAGCAAGGGACCCAAATCAGGAACAAAAGGAAATGTGAGCGTACCATCTGGAGGCCACACACCTCTGAGAACTGACTCCGGGAATAGGGAATGACAGAGCAGTAAAGGGTGGAGGCAATGCAAAGAAGTCCAAAGTGGACAATAATCTGATATTCACAAAGAAAGAGAATGCCACATTGGCACAACGCATTGAAATTTTGGACTGGCACCACAAAAGCAATGAGAAAAATCAGTCGAAAACAGCACAACATTGGGATAAAATATATCCAAACTTACAATTGAAGCAGCCAACAATCTCAGCTTGGCCAAAAGATGAATCCAAATGGCGAGGACAGTGGGCCAATGTGGAATCTGGTGGACTTGGAACTGCTCTACAAGCAAAACGGGTCAAGCAAACAGTTCATCCACAGGTCACTGCGATGCTTGAACTCTGGGTGGCTGGGGCAAAATTGAATGGAGTAATCTTGACTGGAGACATCTTGCGCGAGAAATGGTGATGATTTGCAGACCTGGCCAAGATCCCTGAAGATCAAAGGCTTACACTCAGTGATGGGTGGCTTACTACCTTCAAAAAACGATGTGGATTAAAAGCATTTAAATGCCATGGAGAAGCAGGGTCAGCAAAGCAAGATGATTGTGAGCGCAAGCATCTTCAAGTTCTCATTGAAAATTCCGGATATAAGTTATCAGATATCTTCAATATGGATGAGACTGGGTTATTTTATGCATGCATTTCGAAAATCTGATCCATCAAACCAATTCTTACTTTGGTCCTTTGGTTAGAATGCCACCAGATCGTGGGCTCATGGAAACAGCTGCACCTGGTGTCAAAGGGAACAAGAAAAGATTAACATATGTGATTGCAGTCAATGCCAGTGGCAGCAAGAAGCTCCCACTCCTTATCATCAGAAAAGCAGCTAAACCACGTGCATTCCAAAAGAAGTCAGGTTCTGAGCTTGGCTTTTATTATCGCAGCAATACAAAAGCATGGATGACAACAAAAATATAAATATATCAAGAATGGATCACAGAATGGGATCACAAACTAATGAGACAGAATCGGCACATTCTGTTACTTCAAGACAACTTTAGTGGCCATGTCCCACCAAATGGCCTCAAAAACATTTGTGTCAAGAAATTTTCACCAAATCTCACTGCCCATTTCCAGCCTGCAGATGCTGGGATTATCCAATGCTTCAAGGCTCATTATCGCAGCAAATTTATCAACCGGGCTATCAATCGTTATGATGGCAATATCACCCCATCACTAATTTATGAAATTGATCAACTTGAAGCAATGCATCTCACGGAAATTGCCTGGAGTGAAGTCTCTGCTGAGACAATCCGAAATTGTTGGCACAAAGTTGGAATTCTTCCAACTTCACTCCTGCATCCTGCGGACATTCCAACACCCTCAGTTCCTATCTTCACACTTCTCAACAGTTACCAGCCAGCTGAAATCAACCATATGGCTCATGCTGAACAGGATCTTGTTGACTTGTTTGCCCAATTGGAGAGTAGGGGTATCCTGCAGCCAAGGAACATGATGGATCTTGGAGAGCTATTGAATCCCAAGGGGGAGCAGGATCTTATTGAGGAAGTATCAGATATTGATATCTTTGAGGCAGTCATGCAGGGTCACGAGCAAAAAAACTTTGATTATGAAGATGATGGCAGCGTGGACAAGAGGCCAACTCGAGAGGAGGCCATCACTGCGTCACTTGCCTTACAAAAATATCTTATCAATATTAATAAGCCATTTGCCTGACAGCTGGAAGCAGCTCTGGCAGGCTTTGGTCGCCAGATCTGCCTTGATCAGGCCCAAATGATGCGAGATACAGCAATAACTTATTATTTTACATCAAAGTAACATAGCTGATTGTATATACAAGCTAGAACATGGAATTTGGGGTCTCTGTATGCACATCTCTCGAAACCCATACTCTGTAATAACCCATAGTTTTGGGCATCCATGGACCACTATGGGTTATGAGAGAGTTGACTGTAGCTACAATACCAATACTACAAGACGATTCGAAAATTTACCATTCTCGGCCTTTCCCTTTATTGCACTTCTGCCCATTTGGGCACGCGGTATCAGGTATCATTCCCTCCCCCCACCCACACCCACGGCTGGGTGCGAACGAATGACCTTTAAAGCTGACGGCCTCGGGAGACCCGGTACAGCATAAAATGGAGATCTTTGGAGGGTTAACTGGTCCTCAAGATCACCGACGACGTGACAGTGCGTGGGCTCCCATCCCTTTCCTGATGTCTCCTTGACCGACTGCCGCCTCCGCCAATTAAAAAGTGTCTTAAATTCAAAACTCATTCGTCCATCTTCCTTGGCCGCTTCGAGGTGCTCAATCGCTCTCTGATCCAGGAGATGATGAACATTCGTCAGCCGCCTCCCGCCGCCATGCCAGTCGTGGCTCCGGCGACCCTTTTGGCTTCTTCGCAAGCTGCGACCGCCTCGCCCATCCTGCAGGGTTCCAATTTGCCTGGTGCACCCGCTACTTCGACCGGAGGAGTGATGAAGAAGAAAGGGAAGAAGAAGTGACGGAGAGGACAAAATGGTCTGCGGGGGAGGGTTCGAAGATAGTCTTTGACATTTCGTGGCGTGTTGAATTACCATAAAAGGCGATTGTGTCGGCAAGAGAGTCGGGACTTCAATCACGCGTTAACGGATGTAATTTAGTTATATAAGTGGGTTAATAATAAGATAACTCCTTACCATTTTCCCCCTACCAAAAAAAAAAGAAATGCAATCTCGTTTCCGATTGATTGGCGCGCCATCCGCATCATCCGCCCATTCCGGCCCGAGCGCCCCTTTTGCGACACAATGTTTCCAGATCACTGCCAATTCTGGAAAGAGGGGAGGACTCAATTATGACCGGGAGCACGGCGGATACCCCATGGAATGGCCGACAGCAGCCGATTTCGACGCGTGGCGCCGGCAAGAAGAATTGGCTCACTCAATTGAATTGATTCCATCGAGCACCAAGCATGGGCAGGGATGGACAAAGAAGGTTTTCGTCTGCTCCCGCCAACTATCCAGGGGAGCTTTGAGTTATGTAAAGAAGCACCCCGATCGCACACGGAGATCCGAGATCAAGAAGACGGGTTGCCATTGCCGAATAGTCATCAAGTCTTACGCGGACGCGCCTACCATTCTTGGACAATATGCAAGCGAGCATTCCCATGAAATCGGAATTGCTAATCTCGCTTACACACGAATGTCACGCGTAGCGCGTGATAAAATTAAATTCATGCTGTCAAAGAAGGTTGATCCACGGGAAATAGTAAGTGCCTGTATTGAATTTATTTTATTTTTATTCGCTAACTTAATAATGGAAAGGTACGCGATATTCAGGATTCATCGCCCGATGGCAGCCGAGACCGATTCATCTCGCTCCGGGATGTAAGCCGCATGGCCCGGGAAATGGAAGATGAGATTATCAGGCTGCATCCAGAGGATGCTATCTCCACCAGGCTCTGGTTGGACAGGTTTACAGATGAAAAAACAAATGTTTTTTACAAAGACAGGGTGCACAGTGCCCCATCTCAATCAAATCTGCAGGAGGATGCATATGTATTATGCATCCAGACCCCTTTCCAAATGGAGGCATTCCGCCGCCTCGGGAACGGCTTCATCGGTATCGATGCAACTCATAATATTACTCAATATCCGGACTTCTTATTATTTACCATGATCGCGCGCGATCACTGGGGACATGGTGCGTAATATTTACTAAATGTCAATTTAGCGCGCTTACCCTTTCCGGATAGGTGTGCCTGTTGCCTGGATGCTGGCATCCAATGGAACAAAGGACACAATATCCTTTTTTGTCCATTGGGTCAGGGATGCCAGTCCGGCTGTCCGGCCGTCTATTATTATGACAGATCGTGATGCCACGCAGATTGCCGCCCTCAAGATCGCCTATCCGGGAAGTCGGATATGGCTTTGCAAGTGGCACGTGTTGCGCGCGATGCGATCACACTTCCATGCTAACAATTTTCCTGATCTGTGGGATAAGATCAAGAGATGGGTACATACAGATGATCAGGCCGACTTTCTACAAATCTGGGAGGAGATCTCCACTGATCCTCAGGTTCCAGAAACTTTTGTGAACTATCTTGGGTCCCAATGGATGCCTGTGGTGCATATGTGGTCCATGGTTTACCGGAAAAATCGACATATCTTTGAGGAAGGGGACACCAACATGTTGATTGAAGCGTATGTGATCCTCCCGATCTAAAGATAAGATGACTCAATCTTTTTAGATATCATCATGTCCTCAAATCACATTGGCTCGATGGCAAGCGCAATTGGCGGATCGATCGAATATTATTTGTTCTAGTGCGTCGCATGGTGCCGTATTACCAAAACAGGCACGAACGGCAGAACGTTGGGCTCGATGGTCAGGACCTGGCGGCTGACAGGCATCATATAATTTTCACCCGTGCCGAGAGCATCTCACAAGATTCGATCTTGCAATTCGATGAGATCTGCTTTCACGTCGCTTCACAGTCCCGTTCCGGCGCGTTTTACTCAATCGATCTGATGAAGTCAACTTGTGATTGCACAGATTATCCCCGGATTAGATTCTGCAAACACATTGCAGCAATCTACATCCACTTTCCCTACCTCTGTCCTGAGGGGAGCACACAAAAGGAAAGTGCAAATAAATCACCTGACCCCCCATCCCCATCATCTTCTTCATCCACACCAAGGGAGAGCCTAGTATCTCTCTCACAGGAGATCATATCATTATCGCGCGATCTCACATCTAGGCTTGAAAACGCTAATCAAACAGCGGAGATCGTTGAGGCCACACGGGCCGCCAAATACAGTTTGGCAGCCGCAATCAATTTAATTCAAGGCTCCAAGGTCTTACCTGATAAGGAAGTGATCGTGCCCAATCAGAAAACGTGGACGGAGACAGCCGAGCGTATGGGTGTCAAACTCAAACGGGGCCCAAAACAACGGACCAGTCTCCCCGACGCGCGGGGATTGACAGCGCGAAGCATCGGCGTCGCTAAGGGAAAGCGCCGCCATGTTCACGATGATCCGTACGCCGGGGGCGAACGGTCGGGCAAGCGCGCCAAGCCCGATGCAACATCTGCCGCCGCGAATGCGCGCACGCGTGCCCTCGGGGAACCGTCGTCCCTCCCTCGGAACCCCCCTCCCTCCGATGCCGCCGCCTCCCTTGCACCAGGTCCCTTCGGACTCGCACCGCTGCCTCTAACGGCCTCAACTGTTGCTGTTCCTTACAATACAAAATCTTTTTTTGTATCAATTTAATTTATTTGTCTAATAGCTAATAAATAAGTCATTAAATATGTAATTGAGAAAATGATTTGGTGACATTTAAATGCATGATTGATGTACCGATTCTCTTGCCAACAAAATCGCCTTTTATGGTAACTCAACCCACCGCGAAAAGAACGCAACTTTCGAAGATGTGCAGGTAGCGAGTCGTGCTGTACGCCCGCTTATCCAGCCACCGTATGTACCTGATTCTGATGTGTACTCCTCTTCCTGTAATATATCTTTCCTGGGCCATACTACAGATCGCACAACATCCACTATTTACTGACAATAAGACTCCTTTGTCTCCAATGCAACCCTACGGGGACCATTGCTTGAAAGTCTTCACAAAAGCACTCCCGACGGCTCCGACTCAAAGAACGTATCTGAGATTCCATTATAGATTGGACTCCCGCGAAGTATCGTCTGATCAACTCGCCCGGAGAGCACCATACCTTCGTATGGTGTCAGCTTGTTCTTGAACTGAAGCGTTTCTTTCGTGACCTGATCACAATCAATCGTCATCCAATGATCTTAAAAAAGGGGTCTCCTCACAGTATATCGCATGTCCGGGTCCCAAATCACCAAGTCGGCGTCATACCCCACTGCGATCTTGCCCTTCCTATCCCCAAGGCCGGCATGGTTCGCGGTGTTCTCACTCACCCATCCCACCATCGTCCCGATAGGCACGCCACGTTTCCGTCCCTCCGTCCACAACAGACTGAGCCCAATCCCGAGCGTACTTATGCCACCCCACGCGCCCATGATGTCGCCTCCGTCCAACCCTTTCAGCTCCGCGACGCAAGGGCTGTGATCCGAGACGACGCAGTCGATCGTGCCGTCGAGCAAGGCGGCCCACAACGCCTCGCGATTCGGGGCATCCCGGATCGGCGGGCAGCATTTGAACTCGGGGCGCGCGTCGGGGATCGAGTCGGACGCGAGGCAAAGGTAGTGGAAGCACGTCTCGACGGTGAGCTTGTGTCCGGCGGCCTTGGCGCTGCGGATGATCGGAAGGGCGTGCGCCGCTGAGAGATGGACGATGTGACAACGGAGGGTGGGATATTCCTCCTGCAGGCGGACGATCCGCGAGATGGCGTCGACCTCGAAACGTTCTGGACGCGACTTTAGAAAGGTGCTGTAGAGCGTTGGAACTTCCGAGTCGCCGATCGGCGACGGATGGTCATCTACTTCTGCGTGGAACAAGAGCACTGATCCCGAGTTCTGTGTCCTTGTCAGTTCAAGTTGGGGCGAGCAAACAAAGGTAGACCTTCTCATACCTTGAGCGTGGACATGGCCGGCCGAAGATCGCTTTTGGAGACACATGGGAATTCCTACCTGGATAATCGCCACGGAATCGGCTTAAACATGCATGATACCTACATCGACACCGCTTTCGATCATGAAGCATTTGAATCCCTTGACACCGGCGTCGACCAAAGGACCCAATTCGTCCTAACAAATCGAATTTCACGCTCGTTGGCCAGATAGCATGCATCAAGTCGCGTACTTGATTGCCTGGGATGACGCCGCCCCAGAATGCAACGTCTGTCCAGCACTGCGCGTGCGCCGCACTGCGTTTGGCGGCAAGGTTTCCGATCGTGGTCGTCGGTGGGATTGAGTTGAGGGGCATGTCCACGACGGTGGTGATGCCCCCAGACGCCGCCGCGCGCGTGCCCGTCCAGAAGCCCTCCCAGTCGGTGCGTCCGGGTTCGTTGAGGTGCACGTGTGCGCTGTACACGCCGCACAGGGCACACGTCGGCACACGAGTCAAGAGTCGATTGACCGACTGAGGACTTACTCGACAAGGCCAGGAAGTAGATATTTGTCGCCGAGGTCTACCCAGCGATCCTCGTCGTCACCTACGATGTCCGCGCAGTCCGCTCTACCCTCACGGACGTCGATTATCTTTCCGGACTTGGTGGAGATTAGAACTGTCGCTGGTTGAGGCACCTGAGATCCGGGTAGTAGGACGTGATTGCCAGTATAGACTCTAGGACCATTCTTGGCGCTCATCGCGTGAGTTGTGAGTGTGAGTCCGATAGAAATGAGGGGATAAGTTGAGTCCGCTTAAGTCAAGGTTAAATATTCTGAGCGCTGAGCGCTGAGGAGCGCTGAGTAGGCTCTGTTGTGACAATAAATTATATTACATACGTAATGACATAAGTAGAGCACGAGCAAAAAGGTTCAATGAGGACATTCTACTCATTCCAGCACAACTTTTAGCCAGCTAGGGTAAAGGTTGTGCCAGACAGAATGAGTAGTAACCTCTTTGGCATTTTTCAAGCTCTACTTATTTCATTACTTAGGTAATATAATTTATCACAGGAGAGAGCACTTCGATTATTTTACTCTTTTATTGTCTGCTAAGTCGACTATAAGTGGACGTGCCTTAGGC